>OY757545.1:23342498-23343961 GCA_963584105.1 Alviniconcha strummeri | reverse complement strand
CTGCTAAAACCAAAAACAAAACCACACTGTACTGCACACACAACCCATACTGTACTGCTTCCTCAACTTGTCTGCACAGCACACACAACACACACTGTACTGCACACACAACACACACTGTACTGCACACACAACACACACTGTACTGCTAAAACCAAAACCACACTGTACTGCACACACAACCCACACTGTACTGCACACACAACACACACTGTACTACTTCCTCAACTGATCTGCACAGCACACACAACCCACACTGTACTGCACACACAACCCACACTGTACTGCACACACACAACCCACACTGTACTGCATACACCACACACACTGTACTGCTTCCTCAACTGGTCTGCACAGCACACACAACCCACAGTCTGTGGCATTGCTGTTGGCTGAAGCTGCCTGGGTGACTGGCAGCCCTGACCTGCCATACAAAACCTGTACACAACCTTCTTCCTCAACACTGGCCAGTGAACTGATTAGTTTTATGGTGTCAGTTCTGCTGACTCTCACTTTTGTCTTCTCTCTCTCTTTCTGAATGTGTGTGCATCTCTTAGAGCATGTGTGTGTGTGTGTGTGTGTGTGTGTGTGTGTGTGTGTGTGTGTGTGTGTGTGGACTGTGAGACTGAGAGGGAGGAGGGTGGGGGTCTTGGCCAGCCTGTCAGCTGACGTACTGGACTGTAAATCCAGTGATCTGGGTTTGACTCCCGACCGCAGTAGAGTATGGGATTTTTTTATCCAAGTGCTAAAAGCTTCCAAACTGGAATCAACATTCGTGCACTTTTGTCAGCAACTTCTGCCTCTGTAGTTTGCATGCACAGCATGCACAAAAACACGTCTACTTCAACTGCTTTAGTTCCTCATAAAAAAGTGCCCATGTCCACCTTTCAAATTCATCTGGCTGTGGTCTACATACTATTGCCACATTATAAGTGTCATAAATGTGATAGTGTATAAAGAAAGGAAAACTGAAAAGCCAATTGCATGTTAACACAGAAAATATCATGCATCTAATGATCTGTATACCGTATCAGCACTTTTTAGTTCTTATTATTAAAGGAACTAGCCTTCCCAGGCTAAATTTATTGTGTACCTGCAGCATGTTACTTTGTTAGACAAACATGATCCACAATAAGTTTTATGACTGAATATACCACCGATTTTATAGGTAACTTTTCTGGACACCACCACTAAAGTAACACTTGTCTCATGAGCTCATTACCGCATGTGTGCTCTTTCTGAGTGCTTCATTTTGACATTTAAAAATATTGGCATCAATGACAGAGCACCAGAAAGCTCCAAGTTTTGTGTGCACATCACAGAAGAAATGCCTGTGGATTGCAATTATTTTTTTCAATGATTGGTTGTTGTTTTTTATCTCTGTGGAGTGAACTTTTGATGATGTATTGCATCTGCAGCATTCTAGAAAAAATGTAAGTCCATAAGAAAAGGTGTGGTCTACA
>OY757545.1:23324998-23337498 GCA_963584105.1 Alviniconcha strummeri | reverse complement strand
GAGAGAGAGAGAGAGAGAGAGAGAGAGAGAGAGAGAGAGAGAGAGAGTTCAGTATGTGCTTGTACGACATTATACACAATACAATATAAACATTAAAATTGTTCTTTGCCAAATTATCCGCACCGTTTTTGTGCATTCGTCTTTACGGTATTACTCGAAGTAAAGTTTAGCTGATCAGAGATGTTCACGTTCAGGAATTTTCCATGCATGAGAATACAGTCACACAGGCGGTCATAATTCAAGTAGGAGGTCATGGCATATCCTGTAAGTAATCATAAGTGCTTTACCAAGGTAAGTAAGTAACTTGGTGTTTTACGCCCAGTCAACCAGTGCGGTTGTGTCAGGGCGATGTAAAGCATGTGACACACCAAGGACACCATCTGACCTCCTAAAGCATGGTAATGTTCGCAATGCACGGGAATGCATGCAGACGGTCGGAATTAAAGTAGGAGGTGTGACGTCCTGTAAGTAGATCACTGAGAAGTGCTTTACGGCCAATGACACCCTGGTTGGCCCTGAAGGCAGAGAATGGGTTAAACTCAGTAGACCTGCAACTGATGGGTTTCAGTTTCCCGTGTGCACTGTGAGACTGAAGCCAGCGCAAGTGTGCCCGTGCTGTCTGCACTGAGAGGATGGATGGCCGTCAGTCAGGGCCACACAGCAGTCGGGATCTGCAGTGGGTCAATTATTCACCACGGCCAACCTGAACCTCCATTTCCTTCATGCTCTCACTATCGACCTTATTCTCGGCATTCGCCACATCAGTTTTAATTAAAAAGTCAATGTTAGTGACGGACACGTTGTGCTGAAGGTAGACCTGCTGACAGGTCTGACCCTACTAGTATGATACCACTGCCTCCGTCGCTGCTATCAGCCACATGGCTAGCGGTCCGTTGCACCGCCTCAGTTAGACCAGAACGTTGTCCCCCCGTTGTCTGTCAGCGGTCTCTAACGTTATCGGAGGCGTCGAATGCCGTCTGATTCGTTCGTTTGATCAGAGTAGTTGTGGTGCCACCAACGGCTTCGGAACCAAACCGGCGACGACAGACCAGGAACAGCAGTCAGCACACAGTCCCAGCGAGTTGTGGACAAAAGTTAATACTAAGAGTGGGGATATATACACGACGTGTGCAACAGACACGCGCGCGTCTGGTTACAGCGTAGACGGAAAGTGGCTTTTCTGGCAGCGCTGAGGCTGCGGAATATCAGCCGTCAGTTGTGGAGTGTGAGTACCGTTAAATGATGTTCGTCGGAGCGTTTCTCAGCCACAGGCAGGTATATCGTGCATCCGTTGGGATGAGCTGCAAATGGACGTGAGGGTTAGAGGTAGCCTAGTTCAACACTCAACACCCTCTCGTCAGATTCCTGGTTCACCTGCACGGCTATTGACGGGGGTGATGATACAGAAGCACAAGTTGAAGAATTCATTCTCAGCAAACGCGTGTGTATTTTATCGTCTCAATGTGGCACGTTGAAACAGCGACTCGATTCAGAGTTCGCCGGATTATTTCTCCTCACCAGGAACAGTTCGTCGTTCTGAAGACGTGTGTCAGTGTTCTTCCTGCTGCAAAAAAGTTCAAACTCGAAGTAGTGTCAAGTTAGAGCGAGTGTCTCTCTGTTACCATTGCCTGGTAAAAGGGAGAAACCATTGTGAATATGTGTCTTTTACCGCCTTGCGACACATTGAAACGGTGACTCGATGGACAGGTAGAGCTATTGTCTCTCGTCAGCACTGCCAGGTGCAAAGAAACAAATCGTTTCTGTGGACGTGTGTCGTTTTCTTTATCGTGGAATGACTCGGCGGAGAAGCAGAGAGATTATTTCTCCTCACTATTAGCTTAAAGAAGAACGTGTGTCGTGTTCCTTATCGCGCAGTGACTCGGTGGAGAGGTAGAGACATTGTCTCTCGCCCAGGTGTAAAGGAAAGCATTGATTTCTGTAAACCCTTGCTGTGCTCATCGTCAGTCATACGCCGACACGGTGACCCGATGGAGTGTTAGACGGAGGGACTGTCGCACCTCAGCACTGCCTGATGGGCAGGAAGGAGTTCCTCTCTGTCAGTGTGTCTTGTGTTCCTCCGCGTCGTGCATCACGTCGTCACGGTGGTGACTCGATGGAGGGATTCCTGCTCCTGGTCTCTGCCTGATGCCCTGTGGGCGATCTCATCGCCCTCCACCTAGGCTCCACGGCACGGCAGACACGGCTGGTGCTTGCCGGAGATCCGTCCACGGCAAGGCAGACACGGCTGGTGCTTGCTGGAGACCTGTCCACGGCACGGCAGACACGGCTTGTGGTTGCTGCAGACCTGTCCACGGCACGGAGAGTGGTTGCTTGAGACCTGTCCACGGCACGGCAGACACGGCTTGTGGTTGCTGCAGACCTGTCCACGACACGGCAGACACGGCTTGTGGTTGCTGGAGACCTCAGACCTCGCCTTTCTGGCAGCCATGGGGTCTCTAGTACCGCCTCATCACAACCACCACTTCCGGTACCACTTCCCGCACCGACTCCGGCCGCCGTCCGGACGTTTCTGGTCTCGGAGCTTCTCCCGGCTCGCCCTGCCTCTGTGGGCGTTCATCTCCGCCTTGACCGTGGTCAGAACGATCAGCGCCGCTGCTGCTCCTCCGGAAAACCGAACGCTTGCTCTCCCCGTGAGGGCGACCATTCTGTGCGACAACGACACCTTTCTGGAGTGCCTGGACAACGCCAAGCTCATGGCGGAGGAAGCTGCCGCGTTCTCCTCCATCTCCTTCCCTGCGTCCTCAATCTCCGTCTCCCTCAACGTGTCTGTGGTTCGAATTCCCGAGGACGGTCCCGAGGCGTTGCGAGGCTTGGGCTCAGTGTTCGGCGGGAGGGCGGAGGCGGAGGAGGGGGAGGAGGACGAGGAGGGCTGGGTGGACGAGGACGTGGCTGATGTCTTGGTGGCTGTGGGAGGGTCAGGAACTGTGCAAACGGCGACCCTTCTCGCCAGAGGTCTGGACAAGCCGCTGCTGGGATACGTCCGTTACGGCTCGTGGAGGAACTCCTATAAGGTAGGTGATGCTGTTTTGTGAACTGATGTTTATATACCTATGAGCTGCCGTGGATCTTCAAATTACAATTAGGGTTATTCCCCCTGCTCATGAATAAATAATTACCTTCATCACTGAGAACCCATGTACCTGTGTTTGTTCCGTTTTTGTCCGACTGTGCCCACTGTTTCACATGCACGCAGACACACCAGGTGCCTCACTATTTGAGCGTCTTGCAAAGTTCGTCTGGGACAGCGCTGTCCTAACAGCTGTCTATAATGCCTTATGGAAATACTCCTACAAAGTACCGACAGGGCTCACAGCACCCACTAACTCCTACAAAGTACCGACAGGGCTCACAGCACCCACTAACTCCTACAAAGTACCGACAGGGCTCACAGCACCCACTAACTCCTACAAAGTACCGACAGGGCTCACAGCACCCACTAACTCCTACAAAGTACCGACAGGGCTCACAGCACCCACTAACTCCTACAAAGTACCGACAGGGCTCACAGCACCCACTAACTCCTACAAAGTACCGACAGGGCTCACAGCACCCACTAACTCCTACAAAGTACCGACAGGGCTCACAGCACCCACTAACTCCTACAAAGTACCGACAGGGCTCACAGCACCCACTAACTCCTACAAAGTACCGACAGGGCTCACAGCACCCACTAACTCCTACAAAGTACCGACAGGGCTCACAGCACCCACTAACTCCTACAAAGTACCGACAGGGCTCACAGCACCCACTAACTCCTACAAAGTACTGACTGAGCTCAAAGCACCCACTAACTCCTACAAAGTACTGACTGAGCTCACAGCACCCACTAACTCCTACAAAGTACTGACTGAGCTCAAAGCACCCACTAACTCCTACAAAGTACTGACTGAGCTCACAGCACCCACTAACTCCTACAAAGTACAGGGCTCACAGCACCCACTAACTCCTACAAAGTACTGACAGGGCTCACAGCACCCACTAACTCCTACAAAGTACTGACTGAGCTCAAAATACCAACTAACTAGCTAACTGTTAAAAAATACTGACTGAGCTCAAAGTACCAACTGACTGGGCTCAAAGCACAAACTAACTAACTCCTACAAAGTACTGACTGGGCTCAAAGCACCAACTAACTAACTGCTAAACACTACTGACTGGGCTCACAGCACCCACTAACTAGCTTACTAGGTAACTGCTACAAAGTACTGACTGAGCTCAAAGCACCAACTAACTAGCTAACCCCTACACTGGGCTCGAAGCAGCAACTAACTACCTAACTCCTACAAAATACTGACTGGGCTCAAAGCACCAACTAACCAACTGCTACAAAGTACTGATTGGGCTCATAGAACCAACTAACTAGCCGCTATAAATTACTGACAGGGCTCACAGCACCCACTAACTAGGTAACTGCTACAAAGTACTGACTGGGCTCACAGCACCCACTAACTAGGTAACTGCTACAAAGTACTGAGTGGGCTCACAGCACCCACTAACTAGGTAACTGCTACAATGTACTGAGTGGGCTCACAGCACCCACTAACTAGGTAACTGCTACAATGTACTGAGTGGGCTCACAGCACCCACTAACTAGGTAACTGCTACAAAGTACTGAGTGGGCTCACAGCACCCACTAACTAGGTAACTGCTACAAAGTACTGACTGGGCTCATAGCACCCACTAACTAGGTAACTGCTACAAAGTACTGACTGGGCTCACAGCACCCACTAACTAGGTAAGTGCTACAAAGTACCCCTGTGACGGCGCTACTCAAACAGCCGTGCTTAGCAGCTTTGCGGTTTGCAGACAGCCCAGTTGGAACAATTGTGGCAGGCTAAACAGTAGCAGCAGCAAAGCACTGCCCGTCTTACGGAGCTACAACCGCGCGGACGTTTTCGTTGTTGTTACGTGTATTTAACCCCTCACAACCCCAGCCTGTAAAATTTCCGGGCTGAATGATGCACGGACGCACCTGCAAACAGTGTATTTTCCGGTCCTATAATACATCTACTTTCAATGGTATGAGTTTTGATGAAAATTCTTTCATATTCCAGTGCGAAAAAGAAGACAAAAATGCTTTAGGGTTTCAAATTTTGCAATTTTATTGGTCGTTTTCAAGTGCACCATACGAGCAGTGAAGGGGTTAATTCTGTCTTAACTAAATAACAACAGAATGTGATCAAACTTTAAACTAAATAACAACAGAATTTGATCAAACTTTAAACTAAATAAAACAGAATTTGATCGAACTTTGCTAAAATGCAGCTGAATACTTGTAGTGCAAACACAATAATCAGTCTTATAAGGAATTAATAATCAGCTCACAGCTTAGCGGAAAAAGGTCGCATTCTGAAAAAAAACCTATGTATTTTCTTTGCCTTATAATTTTCTAACATTGAAACGGCCAAAGATGTTTGTTTGAACCAAATACAAACGAGGCAGTATTATCTTGGTTGTGTTCTATTCATGATGAAGTTACAAAATGCAAATTATGATTGTGACAGCATCATCAAGTATCGCTTATATACGTAAAGTGTCGCTCCAGATAACATTTGATTGTACATGTACTGGACAAAATGATAGAAGCCGATTTTCAGTGAAGGTTAGTAGCTTTAAAAATAGAAACTGAGATGAAGATAGTTACACACGCCGGTAATGACCGCCTGTCCGATACGGACCCCCCCCCCCCCCCTGCATCCTCCTCCTCCCTCCCCCTGATGGTTTTTTTTTCAGTTCCTGGATGAATCACTGTTCACCAGCTGAAAGCGAGAGGCTCATTATAAGATGCAACCAAGTCGGCGGAAGTTGCTGTTTTTCTGGCCGGAACACTTCTAGTGACCTACTCACTTTGTCAACAAATATCCCAGGAATGCACTGACAAAGAGCAAATATACGAACACCACGCAAATGTAGGGTCTTTCAAGTAATTGAAGACAATGGCTATATTTAGCATGAATGATGAAAAGAAAAAGAAGTGATTTTCGTCAGAAGTCTAGGTAGAACTGGCGCCCGAGTTGTCGAAAAGGCCACAGCGTGTGGGCAGAGTTAATGGAAGGACAGCAGCATCGCTGTGCCTAATAATTAATTATATTTAGTCAGTTGTATGAACGTCATGTGGTACGGAAGGCTAGGATGATTGTGGATGACAACAGCCATTTCCTTGCTAAATATTATGAGCTTCTTCCATCTGGTAGATAATTCGCGTACCGAAATTACATACACTCAATAGTATTTCTGAACAGATAAAACCGTTCAAACGTCAGAGCAATGTGTGTGTTTGTGTGTGTGTGTGTGTGTGTGTGTGTGTGTGTGTGTGTGTGTGTGTGTGTGTGTGTGTGTGTGTGTGTGTGTAAACTGCGTGAATGACTAGTTCGTTTATTATGTAACTTTTGTATTTTCAATTTTAAAAAAATGCGTTTTAAAATATACAATATTTTTTATTGTGTACTGTGATGTGGTTAATGTTCAGCCACGTTTTAGTTTCTCTGATGAGATAATAAAGTAATCTTGAATCTTGAATTATCCTGTACAGTTTCATGTACGTCCATGAATTACTCGCGGAAGTGCTTCTGCAAAGTACGTGTCTACGGGCATTTGCAAGAGACCGCCAACAAAATGCATCTATGGTAATATGCACAAATACTTCGACAAAACACGTCGTGAAAATTCGCACAAGCGACTGCCAGTGATAGCTTGTGGAAGAACTCGTACAAAGTACGTTCGATAATAAACCGTAGAAATATTCCCACATAGAGTACGGCATGACCATTCATCTCAAAAAGGCTCCTACAAAAGAGGTCCATAAAAGGAGCTTGCAGAAATACTCCTACAAAGTACGTAATGATAGTTTTCAGAAAGGTCCCCAAATACTGCGTATAGGATAACTCACAGAAATACTCCCACAAAATACATCACGATAATTTCCACAAGGGCTCCTACAAAGCATTTCTATTATAACTCTCTGAAATAATCACACAAAGTACGTCTGTAGTAATTGGCAGAAGGAGTCACGCAAACTACGTCTACGATGATCTGTAGAAAAACTCCTAAAAGGTGGTCTGTGATAACTCACCGGGATGGAAATTAAACAAGAAGGACTCCTGGCCTGCGAGACACTGGCTGCACTCCTTCGTATGCACCCCCGCCCCCTCCACCCCTGCACCCATCGCCCCCCACTCACCCCCGCTTTTTGTTCTCTAAGGCGTGGGTCTTACACTTGAAAATCGTTGGTTCCCAGGAGGCTCAAAAGAGAAAGATCCTGTAACGTATACTGTCATTACCAGAATGATTTGCCATTCAGACTGCCGATCGCGCTTTTTTTTTTTTTTTTTAGCTCTCTCATCATTACATTGCTGCGGCCCTCATTATACAGTTTGGGGGCGGGGGTATGGAGGTGGGGAGGTAGGGAGGTAGGGATGGGAGGAGTGGGGTTAAAAATTCACTAGATAGGTCCGTGACCACACCTATGATTTCAATGAACCCCCAAACAACAACAACAAACAAACAAAACAAAACAAAACAAACAAACATACAACACTTGCCGTTGACACGTGACATGTATGTGTGTGTCTGTAAACATGTATGCTTCTTTCTCCCCCAAACTCTGCACTGTGAACATGGATACTCTTGCATGGATTAAAAAAGTTTTTTAATGTGCATTTAATGTGCATTACAAATTTTCATTCACTCATCCATTCGTTCACAACCACTCTGACCTTGTTCACGACGTCACTGACACTGATACCGACTACCGTGCACAAGATGGCAGCACTGTCGTGTTTTGTGATTTCCAAACGTCGATATTTAACGAACAGGACGAAAAATCAAACAAACAGCTACTATGTGCATCTCTGTCTGTCTGTCTCTGTCTGTCTGTCTGTCTGTCTGTCTGTCTGTCTCTTTCTCGCTCTCTGTCTGTCTGTGTCTCACTCTATTTTTCGTTTGTATATTATAGTCTGTGCAATGGGAGTGACACGCCATCCGCCTACACCTCTTCATGAGGGGCAATGGCCTAAAAATGAATAAATCTTCCGTATCAATCTCTCTCTTCTTTCTCTCTTCCCATCCGTCGATGAAACTTGGTTTGCTTCTCTTCAAATAAATCTTCCATATCAGTCTCTCTCTCTCTCCTCTCTCTGTTGTTCCATTCTGTCGATAAAGCTAGGATTGCTTCTCCAGATCGATCCCTTTTAAAAATGAAGTAAACGACAGGAACTGCAAATGTAATAACAAGAATAATGTTCGGTGTTGGACAGCTCCATTATCCGTCAGCTGTATGCAACTTCAGTTCCCGGCGACTCGGAGAGGAACACATTGCGTGCCGTTCCCATGCTAAGGAACACATCGCATTTTTCTCGTGTCAGTTTTTGATTGAATCAACAGCCGGAAAATCCATGGAACAGTTGACGTTTCCCGCCAACAGTTGGGTCAGTGTCCTGGGCGATGTCCTGGAACTCTTTACCTTCGCTTTTCATGGACGCCTTCACCTGCCTACAGAGTCTGCAGTGTTGCAGTTTTCGTCGTTGTTTAGAAGCGTGTAATTAAATTTGTGTTTACATGCCAGTATGTCGCAATCGTTGTTTTTTCCCCTTCGCGTTTCTCTCTCTCTCTCTCTCTCTCTCTCTCTCTCTCTCTCTCTCTCTCTCTCTCTCTCTCTCTCTCTCTCTCTCTCTCTCTCTCTCTCTCACAGATACAGACAGACAGACAGACAGACAGACAGACACACACACACACACACACACACACACACACACACACACACACACTCACACGTATACACACACACACACACACACACACACACACACACACACACACACACACACACACACACACCACACACTCACACGTATACACACACACACACACACACACACACACACACACACACACACACACACACACACACACACACACACAATGACATGCGCACACAAGTCTCCGCTCGTCCACTCATACAACAATTAACAAAATATTAACTTAATGATCTCAAACAACAACACCAATTTGAATCTGTCTTAATTATCACCCACCCAACCCATGCCTCCTTCTCTTGCCTAGATCTCTCATGCTCTCTCCCTCCCCCCTTCCCTTCCCCCTCTCCCTCTCCTTATCTACATTCAACTGCCGCACACAGACACAGATTTCTTCAGATTCTACAGGAAGGCCTGGGCAAACAAGAAGGTTTTTAGCTGCGATTTGAATTGAGACAGTGTTGGTACATTTCTTAGAGTGGCCGGCAGAGAATTCCAGAGAAATAGTGCCATCAAACTGAAAGAACGTTGTCCAAATGATTTGAGATTTTCCTTTGGAATTTTTAGCAGCTTTTCATCAGAAGATCGGAGAGAGCGAGACGGTTCATAAGTGCAGAGAGATGAAGAAAGAAAAGGAGGTAAAGACCCTTCAAAATGGCGGTAAGCAAGAGCTGCAATCTTGTACTGACAGCGGAATTGTCTGTGAATCAGTCTGTGTGTACTTGCCCCCCCCCCCCCCCCGCCCCATCTCCATCGCTCTGACAACATGGTTCTCTTTCCTCCTGATCTGTTTCTGTCTTTCTGTCTGCTGTCTCTCGAAGTCTGTCTAGTTTTCAAGCCTCTCTGTCTCTATCTCACTGTCTCACTATTGTCTCTGTTTTGTCTCCCCATCGCTCTCCCTCCCTCTCTCTTTCTCTATCTCCCTCTGAGTCTTTCCCCTATCGCTCCCCTTTCTCTCTGTCTCTTTCCCCCTCTCTCTGCATCTCTGCCTCTCAGAGTCTGCCTCTCTCTTTCCGTATTTTTCTCTCGTTGTCTCACCCCCCCTCCCTCTCCCTCTTTGTCTCTTCGTTCCCCCCTCTTTCTCCCCCTCTTACTTCTCTCTTCCTCCCACCTTCTCTCTCCCCCCCCCCCGCTCTCTCTCCCCACCTCTGTCTCTCCCGCTCCTCTCAATCCCTCCGCCCCTCTGCCGCCCTCTCTCTCCATCTCTCCTCCCTCTCTTTCTCTCCCTCTCTCCCTCTACACCTGTCTCTCCCTGTCTTCCCGCCCCCCCTCCCTTCCCCCTTCTTCCCATTCGCCCTCCTAATAAAATGTTGGATTCTTCTTTCTGTTTATTCTCAAGTATTGCCGAACTTGCCTCTTCATCTCACCTTCCTTCAGAAATATATGGCCATCGCGAGGGACGGCCGAGCGCTCGAGAGGTCCCATCAGTGTAGGGGTTGTGTCTGGGCATGCGCGAGGTGGCGAGCGCGAGAGAAACACATTAATGCCGACATAATAAAACACCCATCGCCTTCTTCTGTAAGCACCCCGCAGGAGAACACCGAAAAATTGAGAATCACTTTCACTTTTCTCCACGTCATGATTAGGCTAGTTTTCGGATATAAAAGCTGACTGGCCATGGAATCCTGCTACATCAGCTGAGAGTAATTGAATAAAGCGTTGCAGGAGGGGGTGGTGGTGGTGGGGGCGAGCAGTTGGGTGGGTGGGAGGGGTGGAGAAACAATTTCGGGAAGCGAAAAGCCGTTAATTACGGTCGTTGAGGGGCAGTCAGTCTTGATGTGCTTTTTCCTTTTGGATTGGGGGTTCAGCACAGAATACGTCACATGTCTTCAATTCATCGTCTTATCGCGTGCTACTTTGAGTGACGTCGACTGAAGGAAAAGGTCGAGAGAGAGAGAGAGAGAGAGAGAGAGAGAGTCCTACAGACACGTACGCATACACACTCCACACATATACATGCGCGCACGTTCGAACACACACACACACACACACACACACACACACACACACACACCACACACACACACACACACACACACACACACACACGCCACACCACGCACGCACGCACGCAAGCACTCACGCACGCACGCAATCACGCACTCACACTCTCTCTCCACACACACACACACACACACACACACACACACACACACACACACACACACACACACACACACACACACACACACACATTCAAGAGTACCGACATACGCTCCACCGCGTCTGTTCGTCCCCCAAACAAAACAAATGCCTAATGACACGACATTTAGCTGCAATATCACAATGATACAGAGTTAAAAAACACCAGAAAAAACAACAACAACAACCAAACAATTTTATCCCCAAGTGCTGCACGCTATTAGCCAGCACTGACACGAGGCAAACTGAACACATCAGACAATCTCCGTATGCGCAGATCAAGGCTTGGCTGCCACTTGATTGATGATGCTGTTAATGAGTGTGATCTTTCATCGATCGTTCCATCGAAGATGATGGGTTTCATTCACAGAACATGTCAGCCTCGTAGGCAGGCCTATCTGTTCTGTGTCTGTTCGATTCTTTCCTTCTTTTTTTGTATTTGTTTGTTTAAATATATTACGGTTCTTAGTTACTTGCGTTACGAATAAAAGCAAATAAACAAAGAAGCAAACACATATATATATTTTTCGTATTTCGTTCGTTTCTTTCTTTTTGTTTCTTTCGTTCTTTGCTTGCTTCTTTCTATCTTGGTGTGTGTGCTTGCGTACGTGCGTGCATGCGTGTGTGTGTGTATGTGTGTGTGTGTGTGTGTGTGTGTGTGTGTGTGTGTGTGTGTGTGTGTGTGTGTGTGTGTGTGTGTGTGTGTGTGTGTGTGTGTGTGTGTGAGTGTGTTAAAACAAAGAAACAAATCAGAAAACTAGTCGGGATGAATTATACGAACTATTCAGTCTGAAACAACAGACAAACCGGTTTCTCCACCATTCTTTCGTTCTATTAAGTATATAAATTGTCCACCTTTCGACAAGAGAAGGTATAACGACAGGTGCCGGTCTGGGAATATTCAGACAACGCGTAATATTAGCAGAATAGTCCTGAAGAGCACTGCGGCTCCTGGGAATGGAGAAAGACGCATATTGACTGACTGCTTGCTTACAGTGCTTTCCAGTAGGTCTGTAAACAGATCTGTGGTAACGATAGGCCAGGTCGGATTGCTCCGGTGTCAATTAAGCGTGCATCAATCAAACTCTTTATCTGAGTCAATATTAGCGAGTAAGCGATGATTCATTGTCGGCGATGTCACTGCGACGACAACACGAAATCGATTCCATCCACATGTGTGCACCCGGCGCTGAACATACGAACATAAAGTAGTCTGGTCCTGTGCGTCCCAGCCCCACTGTGGACCGGTACCGTTGTGTTCCAGTCCGTTGTGTCCCAGTCCCATTGTGGACCTGTCCCGTGTCCCAATCCCATTGTGGACCGGTCCCGTTGTGTCCCAATCCCATTGTGTCCTAGTCTCATTGTGGACCTGTCCCGTTGTGTCCCAGTCCCATTGTGGACCGGTCCGTTGTGTCCCAGTCCCATTGTGGACCGGTCCCGTTGTGTCCCAGTCCTATTGTGGACCGGTCCCGTTGTGTCCAATCCCATTGTGGACCGGTCAGTTGTGTCCCAGTCCCATTGTGGACCGGCCCAGTTGTGTCGCAGTCCCGTTGTATCTCAGTCCCATTGTGGACCGGTCTTGTT
>OY757545.1:23297668-23324798 GCA_963584105.1 Alviniconcha strummeri | reverse complement strand
TCCAATTTCTGTGACAGTAGCAGAGATGTGAATACAGATGTCACTGTGGAAAGATGTGGCTACAGATGTCACTGTAGAGAGATGTGGATATAGATGTCACTGTTGAGACAGGTGGATATAAATGTCACTGTTGAGAGAGGTGGATAAAGATGTCATTTTTGAGAGAGGTGGATTATGCAGATGTCGTGTGTCACCTCTGCAACCCTAACGTTTATATCTTCTTCTGCACATTTGGATATAGATGTCACTGTAGAGAGATATGGATAGAGATCTGTGGATCTAGATGTCACTGTAGAGAGATTGTCCCTGAAACAGATGGAAGATAGTTGATTTTCACGCCCAGTCAACCATGGCTGTCAGATCAGGGCTGACTGGTTTCAAGGCTTTGGTGTCTTGCACCAGCTCTGTCCGTTGCCACTCTGGATCACGGTTGGGTGGGCGTTTTTAGTTAGTGTCACTGCGCATGTTTTATGTATATCAAGTTGCTTAGTACCGGCGCATGTGGAAATATAAATATAAGGGAGATAATGCTGATTAGCATTATTTCGTCTGCTAGTTGGATATTACAACAAGGAAGGATAGAAAGAAAAAATGGAACAAAAAAACGAAGAAACAGAGAGGGAAGAAAATAAACAAAAAAGCGAAGATACAAGGAAGGAAGGAAACAACCAACAAGCAAACAAAGGAGTAACGGGGTTTTATCGTCCCGTCAATCAGGATGGGGCTTCAGTGTCAAGCAAGGTGCGACAATCATCCACAAGGACACTGCATCCTACACAGTCTCAACCTCCAGCTTGACAATGGAGGAGGAAGCAGTCACCCATGCCTACCGCTGGTTTGCCTCAAGAGGTGGCAGTCAGACCACACATGCCATCATCCTCACTGATTCAATGAGCTTGCTACAACAACAAAAAATGAAAAGTGGAATGAGAAGCCCAGACGAATGTGTCGATGGTCGACATCCACCTTCGAAAACTCCTGTGAGTGTATTGCCCTGGGCATGCCGGGGTGAAAGGAAATGACCGAACAGATAGACTGGCGGGCAAAGCAACCCTCCCAAGTGGCTTGCCTCTCGGAAGATCTGAAGTGTTGAGAAATTTGAAACACTACCTGCGGGCATCACACCATCGATCGCCTGGAGGAGAGAAGCGTGGAAAGAGAAAGCGCTAGACGACCTTCCTTGAAAGGACGAGAGAGGCCATCGTCAGTTAGACGAATATTGGAACCTTTTCAAAGACAACGTTGGGGAAACTTCTGAGAGACTGGGTGGAGCGCATATGGCTTTTCCGACTGCATAGATACCATCTTGAACTGAACTGAGCTGAACAGTCGCACTTAGTCCTGATGCAACCCTTTGTGGTTAACTGGGCTCAAAGCACCAACTAGCTAACTAACGTCAATCGCGCATACGGTGTGTGTGCTGGTGTGTGTGTGTTGGGGGGGGGGGGGGTGCGTGCGTGCGTGCGTGCGTGCGTGCGTGTGCCTACCGGTTACAGCTGCCTTCGCCTCAAGCTGGAAAAACAACCACCAAATATTTCCTTCTTGAAGAACTCAGTACAGTTTAGCACTGTTTTAAGGTCATCACTTCCAGCAAAAAAATGTTTGGCCGCTTGAGCCACACTCTGACTTTTGTTTGTCAGTGATGCCACGAACTTTCTTGTGTCCCTATTGCTGCTACACGGGTTTTGCCTACGGGAACAATTTAATATGGTCGTGTTTGCACTATATTTAAAAAAGAAAAAAAAGAATGTGAAATTGTTCCCTTCTGGTATAATTCATCACTAGATTGGTTTCCAGATCGATAGCTGATGGCCTCTGTCGCAACTTCCCGAATTGATCAAAGTGCCGCAGGGCTAAGAGTTCTGAAGCCTGCACTCAGCAAGCGCCCGTTTAGTATGAGAACTCGTGCCCATTTTCAGTGGCTCTCTGTGAAGCCGGGAGCTGCAGGACTTGAACCGCTCTGACGGAGCCCAGTCCCTGACAACAACAACAACAAGCACAAGAAGAAGAAGAACAACAACAGTAAGTAAGTAAGCTGGTGTTTTCCGCCCAGTCAACCAGTGCAGTTATATCAGGGCGATACAACAACAACAGTAACAACAGCAAGCGGTTTCGTCACTGTAGAGAAATAATGAAACAACACGGACACGACGATAGTTACGGTTACAGCTGTTGTTGTTTTTTAAGGCTGTTTTTATTATTTATAATTACGTGATTATGAGGTAGCTAGGCCTAAGCATAAATTCGTGTTATAGTTTCAAGCAGCGCCTACTGGCAGCAAGCTTCAGAGTTTCCAGCCCTACGGCGATCTGGTCTCGTCCCGAGATTACAGAGTTCTTTGTTGCTGTTGTCGTTGATATAATTATTGATATTCCAGCAATAGGAGTTGTATAACAGCAACATTCTTAGCCAGAGGAAAACTCACTTTGAGTTTCTGTCGTTTCTGTTCTACGGTTTAGCACCAGAGGCAGCTGTATAAGCGAAGTGTTTTGTTTTTCGCCATTCGGAGAAAGTTAAGACATATTCGGTATATGTAATATTACTGTGATATTTTACTGAAAACTCTCAAACATAATCAAAGAAGTCTCTGACATACAACAGGATGATATGCAACAGGCCTTTAGGCCTTGCGGTAAGAAAGAAAGAGTGGTCATACAAAGTAGGACTGTCAAAGAAACTAAAGAAAACAAGAGTGTAAACATTACATGCAATCGTCGTGGATAACAAGGGAGGTAACAGTTTCTTAGCAGCAAGATTAATTTATTAGGTGAGCTCCCCTTAATCATCGGAGCCAGTGTGTTTTTTCGCGGTTTTTTTTTTGTTTTTGTTTTTTTGGTGGTTGTTTTTTTGTTTGTTTTGTGTGTGTGTGTGTGTGTGTGTGGTGTGTGTGTGTGTGTGTGTGTGTGTGTGTGTGTGTGTGTGTGTGTGTGTGTGTGTGTTCGTTTGTTTTTCCCACCCGGGAGGACATGCCTCAGTCATATTTACGTGCGAGTTTCAACGCTATGTTGCTTCCACACTGGAGGAAGGTGCCGGAAAGCGATGCTCGGAGTGTGATTAGTGTACACCCAAACATATCGCGAGACGCTGACACCGTCAGTGGACAGACGCGCGCTAATAACGAGTCCGCTCACGGTGCCGTACTGATCCGGCAGTTATGGCAGAGTTTGGAGGAAGGGGCCAGAAAGCGAGGCTAGGCTGAGCGGTGGATTTAGGTATAGGGGCGTGGTAGGCAGAGGGGTGGATGTAGTATAGCAACGGGGTAGGTAGAGAGGCGGAGGTAGGTATAGAAACGGGGTAGGTCAGTAGAGGGGTGGAGGTAGGTATAACGGCAGGGTTGGTAGAGGGGTGGAGGTAGGTATAGGAACGGGGGTAGGTAGATGGATGGAGGTAGGTATAGGAACGGGGTAGGTAGTGGGGTGGAGGTAGGTGGAGGGGTGGAGGTAGGGCAGAAGGGGTGGAAATAGGGGAGAGGAAATAGACTATGAGGGACAGAACGAACGCGTTTCGTTAAAGAGAAGCCAGCCAACCTTCATTCAATAAAGTGATCACAGAGGGTTAGCTCCCTTATACTACCGTGTCTGCACTGTCTCTATCAGCCCATGGGTTTTCGTATTTAATGAAATAAAATTTAGTTTGGACACAAGGTGAGCCCGTATGGCCTAGCGGTAAGGCGTTAGACTGGTAAGCAGAGGGACCTCGGTTGGAATCTGCTTCGGCTCTCCTTTCTGTTCAAAAGTTGTGGTCTGTGGACACTGTCTTGTGACTGTCCCTCATAGTTATTGGTGAAAAATTAAAATGGTTCTCATCGCTGCCCATCTTAATGCAGGAGTCATTCTGGTGGTGACAGTAGCAATAAGTATATAATCTACCTCTCCCCCACCTCCGTGCCCCCTTTCCCCCTTCTCCCCATCCCTAATAGGCCTTATGGTTTCTGTGGACGTTAAGCACCATGTTTACTTACTTGCTTGGACCCCCCCCCCCCTCGCCCTCACCACCCCACCTCGCCCTCCCTTTCTCCCCGTCCCTAAAAACCCTATGGTTTCTGTGGACGTTAAGCACCAAGTTCACTTACTTACTTACTTGAACGCCCATAACCCCTTCCTCCCTTTCTCCCCGTCCCTAATAAGTTTCTGCGGACGTTAGGCACCATGTTTACATACATACTCGAACAAAATTACTTACTTACTTACTTAGGGGGAAGACACTAATGTGCACAACTGTCTTTTAACGGCCCGCGAGCAGTGACTCCCTCGCCACCTTGTCTACGTGTCCATCAACGGACTGAGGGCCATTTTGTGAGGCGCTGTCAACAGCGGACCGAGCTGTGATGCCCCGGCCTACAAGCTTGTTCGTAGGGGTGTGCGGGATTATGGGGGTGGACGGGTAACGGGTATGTGGGGGGTTGGGATGCAAGTTATTGAGGAATGAGAGATACAGAGATGGGAAGGGGGTACAGATTGGTTAGCTAGTTAGTAACTGGATTTTAATGTCATGTGAGCCGCACAGGGTCACTTCAGGACAAGATCAGGGAAAGAGAAAGTCAGACTCTGTCTGTCTGTCTGTGTCTCTCTCTCTCTGTCTCTGTCTGTCTGTCTGTCTGTCTGTCTGTCTGTCTGTCTGTCTGTCTGTCTGTCTCTCTCTCTCTCTCTCTCTCTCTCTCTCTCTCTCTCTCTCTCTCTCTCTCTCTCTCTCTCTCTCTCTCTCTCTCTCTCTCATTAGTTATGGTGCGTGTGTGTAGAAGTGGGGGGTTCGTGCTCGCCGCATTGCGTGTGTGCGTGCGTTTCTCTCTCTCTCTCTCTCCTCTCTCTCTCTCTCTCTCTCTCTCTCTCTCTCTCTCTCTCTCTCTCTCTCTCTCTCTCTCTCTCTCTCATTAGTTATGGTGTGTGTGTGTGTAGAAGTGGGGGGTTCGTGCTCGCCGCAGTGCGTGTGTGCGTGCGTGCGTGCGTGCGCGCGCGCGCGCGCGCGTGTGTGTGTGTGTGTGTGTGTGTGTGTGTGTGTGTGTGTGTGTGTGTGTGTGTGTGTGTGTGTGTGTGTGTGTGTGTGTGTGCGAGGCCTACTGTTGCACACACAGGGAGGCCTGCCTATCCGAACAAACGACACTGTTTGCTTTGTTCCGCTAGCATCAGCGCGGCCGCCAAAACAACCGTTGTCTAAACCCCAGTGTCACAAAGCAAACAAGCAAACTAAGCAAGCAGACAAACAAAGAGAAAACGTTTCACCTAATGACGGCAGTCCCACGCTAGGTACGTGTAAGTGAAAAACTATTTTATTGATCAAACCTGTATCTGGAGATCATGCTGCACTCAGTGTGTGTGCGTGCGTGTGTGCGTGTGTCAGTGCGTGTGTGTGTGTGTGTATGTATGTGCGTGCGTGTGTGTGCGTGCGTGCGTGCGTGCGTGCGTGCGTGCGTGCGTGCGTGCGTGCGTGCGTGCGTGCGTGCGTGCGTGCGTGCGTGCGTGTGTGTGTGTGTGTTTCAGTCTGTGTCTGTAGGTGTTTGCGTTTGCGCCGGTGCGCGCTCGCGTGTGTCGGTCCGTGACGTTGCGGCGTGTGTTTGGGTATGTCTGTCTTTGCGTGTGTGCACGTGTGTGTGTGTGTGTGTGTGTGTGTGTGTGTGTGTGTGTGTGTGTGTGTGTGTGTGTGTGTGTGTGTGTGTGTGGAGGCGGAGGGGGGGGGGGGGGAAGCCACTTGATCAGCTATATGTGAAATGCACGCTGGAGACTGACGATGCATGGACGTCCAGCTCACCGCATCCTCCATGGCTAAGTTGCAGCCCCACCTCAGGTGTCTCACACTCAGTGGTCGCCCAGCTCCAACTCCACTGAAAACCCGCACCCGGAGCAACGTGAAACAAGGTGTGCGTGGTGTGCAAAGGCGTGTCGGAACGGACCGGTCGATGTCGGTGTATGGTGATGTACAGGGGCGTGTCGGAACGGACCTGTTGATGTCGGTGTTTGATGATGTGCAATGGCGTGTCGGAACGGACCGGTCGATGTCGGTGTTTGATGATGTACAGGGGCGTGTCGGAACGGACCTGTTGATGTCGGTGTATGATGATGTACAGGGGCGTGTCGAGCGGACCTGTTGATGTCGGTGTTTGATGATGTGCAATGGCGTGTCGGAACGGACCTATTAATGTCGGTGTATGATGATGTACAGGGGCGTGTCGAGCGGACCTGTTGATGTCGGTGTTTGATGATGTGCAATGGCGTGTCGGAACGGACCTGTTGATGTCGGTGTTTGATGATGTGCAATGGCGTGTCGGAACGGACCTGTTGATGTCGGTGTTTGATGATGTGCAATGGCGTGTCGGAACGGACCTGTTGATGTCGGTGTTTGATGATGTGCAATGGCGTGTCGGAACGGACCTGTTGATGTCGGTGTTTGATGATGTGCAATGGCGTGTCGGAACGGACCTGTTGATGTCGGTGTTTGATGATGTGCAATGGCGTGTCGGAACGGACCTGTTGATGTCGGTGTTTGATGATGTGCAATGGCGTGTCGGAACGGACCTGTTGATGTCGGTGTTTGATGATGTGCAATGGCGTGTCGGAACGGACCTGTTGATGTCGGTGTTTGATGATGTGCAATGGCGTGTTGGAACGGACCTGTTGATGTCGGTGTATGATGATGTACAGGGGCGTGTCGGAACGGACCTGTTGATGTCGGTGTATGATGATGTACAGGGGCGTGTCGGAACGGACCTGTTGATGTCGGTGTTTGATGATGTGCAATGGCGTGTCGGAACGGACCTGTTGATGTCGGTGTATGATGATGTACAGTGGCGTGTCGGAACGGACCTGTTGATGTCGGTGTATGATGATGTACAGTGGCGTGTCGGAACGGACCTGTCGGTGTCGGTGTATGATGATGTGCAATGGCGTGTCGGAACGGACCTGTCGGTGTTTGATGATGTGCAATGGCGTGTCGGAACGGACCTGTCGGTGTCAGCCCTACTGCAGGATTACTCCAGCCCCCCAAACCGTAGTTCTCCGCCACGAATACCAACTCCATGTCAACACCCCCCCCCCCCCCCCCCCACCTGACTCACTCCAGAACCTACAGCACCACCCCACCCCCGCTACCCCCACCCCTCCACTACAGTCTGGGCCGTCAGCAATAAAACTCTGGAACTCTCCGCGTACCCACACTGCCGAGATGCTCCTTCAGTCGCCGTGACCCTTCCCACTGCATTCACTGAGATCGGCACTGAAGGCCGGGCCAGGTAAAAGGACAAGCTGCCTGATCACGATCAGGATCAATTATCTTCACAAACCAGTTTCTAACCCAACCACCACCAGCACAATATAGAGTCAAGTTACTCAGTGGAAGCTGGCAGCTTTGAGTGAAATCAGAGGAACGAGTGACCAACTGTTGGTGAGGTTAACTAAACAGACCAGATCTAGGGAAATGTGCTCACACGCAACACGACGAAAAACTGACAAGGAAACAATAATACACGAGCACTTTCGACAAAAAATCTTTATTCTTCCGGTGCAAGAAGATGTGTATCTATATTCTTGCTCCCGAAGAAGACAATTTTTGTCAAAAGCGCTCATATGTTATCGTTTCCTTGCCGTTTTTCGTCGTATTGGCCGTGTGTACAGTTCCCTGATCTATTTGACTACAATTAGTTAAACTTCGTCTGTCAGGTTCACTGTTTGCTGGCACGCCAGCTTTCATCAGCCTATACTTAACAAGATGGATTTTATTCTAGTTATTTCTATGTTTTTATCTACTTAGCCGGGCGGGCAATATCATAATTGATTGGTTAAGGCAGGGATTGGGCCGTTCGGGAAAAAAAGTTTGACATAGTGCTTGTGTACATAGTATTGTTTTAGCAATTATTTTGTGTAGGGCTTTGCCGCACACGTTTTATTTCGTCATATTAAATTCGCGTTCTTTTTAACCGTTTGTGTTGGGTCTGTGTAGGAATTGATCATTCTGCAGATTTGACTCACCGTCAAGACCGCGGTGACAGAGCCCCACGGCTTCATGAGAGTCATTCTGTCAGGTCACCTGACCTGTGTAGTGGTTGACATGGCGTACTTTTGAAACTCTAATTACTAAGTAATAATTCATTTTTTAAGTACAATTGACTGATGACGACTTACTGGCGACCGCCATCACTCGGACGCTCCGGCAGTGGACTACGCGCCGAATCAGTCCGGTTCGGCTCACTTCAGCACTAACCGCCGGCTTTTCTGTCCGGTGGGAATAACAGTCATTCGCCTCTGGGTGGGATCCTGCGTTAGACGGCTAATTGAACACCGAGTGTGTCCGGTATACATCTTCGCCAGCGCTGTCCACAGGTGTGTCGCTCCGGACAAAGGGACGCAGCCCTCCCGCGTGCCGGCTCGCGCGACCGTCCCACGCGCCGCTATTATCGGCAGTCAGCCCTTGTCACGTGACACAGCGAACAGCATGGCGGTGACGCGAAGTGCGTTTGAATGAGTTCAGTGCGTGGATTTTACCTGTGGACTTGGATTACCTTCACGCTGCTTCTTTCTGAACGAATCGTGGGATTTTAGAATGAACATACAGTAAGTTGACGATCTCTCACAATTTTTCTCTTCCATTTCTCACTGTTTTATCACCGATCGCCGCTGGCAGGGCAGTTCGATGACTGACGAGCGCTGGTTTATGAGGCCAAAGAGTTGTCGAAGTGTCGTCTGCACTGGGACGTGCCAGAAGGAAAGAGCTGCAACAGCGGCCAAGCAGCGCATGCAGGTTGCAATGCCTCACGCGCAGTACGGACGATCGACGTAAAAAAAGACCTCCAGCCTGTCGTGTCAGTCAACGTTGGAAAGGCCGAGGGGTCTGTGCTCTAACCTTGCATAGATTTTAAGCAAACAGTTTTGCCGCTGCGTTACAAATGGGCTCGTGAGAGCTCGACATAAAGCACTGTGTCAACAGAGAACTAGTTGGTGGAACCTTCATACAAGTTGGCAGTTGCCCAGAGTATGCCAGTCAGTTTTGTCAGTCATCGAAGCCTGATGAATTGATTGTTGATTTTTGGATCAGTCAGCTTGTGCAGAGGTGTCTAACTCAGGTGTCTAACTCTAAAGTCCAGGCCGCGTCAGTGTAACCCACCCAAACGCTGATTCATGACTTAAAAAATTAAAAAAACAAAACATATTGACAGCAAGACAGCTTACTAAAGCAGTGAATAAGAACCAGATAACTTGATCTGCATAGTACTAGGAACTAGGCCTTTTATTTAACGTCAATGAGTAGCTCTACCATCTGATTAATGCACTGTGTAGCAGTGTGAAAATCAACTTGAAATATGTTGTTTACTTAAAGCTCAAAAATTTACAAATGGCAAATGATCACCCATGCTACTTACAGTTATGTTTATTTGTATTGTACATAACTGTAATAGTGTCATTTAACATATAATCACTTTGCATGTGACTAGACCTGTAGCAGTCATTTGCTGTATTAAAATGATGTAAATTGTTAACGATAACTTTGATGTCATTAGTTAGAAGCTCATCTGCAAAATAAAAATAAAAATAAAAAATCTTTTTGGGGGTGGGTGGGTGGGAGGGAGGCATTATATATAATATGATAGGAGTGGGCTAGTTAGGTCATGAATTTCTAGCAGCATTTTGTGCAATATTCCTCTGTTTCAAATGGGTCAACAGGACATGGTGAGGTAGAAAAAGAGTAGAGCATTGTTAGATTCCAGTTACCCAGCTGACTCATGCCTCAGGTCTCACTGACACTGACAGTCTAGTTGTGTGTGGTAGTGGAGACCATCCCTAATGTTAAAAAGAATATCTTCTATTCTAACTGGGAAACAAGTCTTCCCTTCCCTAACTTATGAACACAGCGGTTTTACTGAGCATTATTTTCAAGAGATGTAGAATTTCGGCAGAATTTTGCCACAGCATCTGTTGCTAACTAATAGTCATGATTTATAGTGTATATATTGTAATTATTTGTATCTTACAGACACAATCCACAGTTGTTTCATTGTTGTGCAATAGTTGTTGTTTCATTGATCATGTTTAGTAATGTTTTTATTTGTTTTGTTTCTTCTTCCTTTTTTAATTTAATGTTTTTGAGGGATAGCATTTTTTGTCTCACACAAAAAATAGACACTTACTGCCTCAGTTCACTGCTCTGAGACTGGAGGTATGGGGGCGAAGATTGCTACCCAGTCCTGGATTAGAAGGGGGAGTCTGGCTTGATCCCTTGACCTCTGTCTTCAGTACCAGTGATAGGAAGGAAGGTGTTCACTGCAGCATTACTAAGGAAGGCAGTAACTTCAACATGACTACATTCCTGGCTATCACTGCAACCAGGTGTAAAAAAAGTCTACTGATGAAATTTAATGGTGTCCTGTCCTGTAATATTATTCACAGTTGAAGTTTGCTCTAGTCTAAGTGCTGTTGCTCTAAGTTTTCCAAAACAACAGATCTGCCATGTTTTTCTCTCTGTGCTGCTGTCTTTCTCTGCCTCAAGTCCCTGATGGTGATGTGGGGCTAGGTCCTAGGATATCAGGCTCCACTGACATATATATTAGGGACATCAAGTCTCTGTTTCTCGCCTGTTTAAGTTGGCTGTAAATTAAGTATTATATATATGCATGGGTGTGGGGGCGTACATGCACTTAGTCTCTCTGGGCAAGATTTTGCTCTGTATAAACACTTAAAAAAATGATTATTGTAAAATATGTTGTGCATTACTTGCATAGTTACCCCTGGAATGAAACTGTGGAATGTAACTTTTATGGGCTGCACCTGTGATTCTGAAAGTGAACCCCATACTTGTATAGTGATTTAAAGACAAGTCTCAACTGCAGTGTGTCTGTGGTATAGTACTGGGGAACTCTCAATTGCAGTGTGTCTGTGGTATAGTACTGAGGAACTCTGTAAGTCTCAATTGCAGTGTGCCTGTGGTATAGTACTGGGGAACTCTACAAACAAATGACAGTGTTTTTTGAGAAAGCGCTGGTCCGGTGATGGCTGTTTGCTTTTAAGGGAATGAAGCCAGAGACGTGTCAGTGTCAGTCCATCGCGTTTTGTGGACAGACTGAGGGCGTCTTTACGGTAATGTCGTGAACTTGTCCCCCCAAAACGTATTCTCCTATTCCGAGTATGCGACCTTCACTTGGCTAACATAAAGAAGCGTTTTGCTGCTGTCCGTGTGCCTTTGATTTCTCTCTGCCGCCGACACTGCCCTGCCTCAGTTTAAAGGCCCCATTTATGATCCTATCACTAGTACTGTTTTGTGGAGGACCGGTTTACAAACTTGTACAGCAGCAGCCGTCGTGACATCGAGAGGGACGACGTGACTTCAGACGTTTCAGTGAGGCAGTAAATCAGCCTGAGCACAGTAATCTGGCCCATCTTCGCCGTCGTCGTGCACAGGTCTGGCTGAGCAAGAGAAGACGCCGTCGTTGTCGCTTTGGTCCTTTTTATCCACGGAACAGTCGTCATTTGATTCCACGCCGGATGTTTATGGCTGAACAGGTCGCTTATGTCGTTCTGGGCGCCCTGAGGGGAGGAGGGGTAGACAAAAGGGCCGAACAGAGGAACCGAGAGGGGGGGGAGGGGGCTACTGCAGTACAGTCAGTTGATACATGATAGGCCAACAGTTAAACTAAGTCATGAAATTGAAGTCAATATACTGCGCACATTCCAAACAGCGGCCAGACGGACGCGAGGCCGTTGTGTCGCTGTGAGTTGCGGCACGGACCTGTAATATATCCCTGCACAGTAATTGTAGGTCCATGATTCAGATCTTGCGTTCGACCACGTTGACGGTGACACAGGTACGCGGCTCCGAACTGGACTGGACCCATGAGATCTCTCAGGCAAGAACCTGTAACCGTTTTATCCATGGAGGTAAACATTCATGAAACTGACAGTCGCATACGCCACAGCGGTGTAGTAATCAGCTGCACGTTGTGAACTCAGGCAGTATGCTCCGGGAGTCTGGTGACATACAAGTGTGTGTGTGTGTGTGTGTGTGTGTGTGTGTGTGTGTTATAGAGAGAGAGAGGGTATAACAAAGTCGAAGCATGTCTTGGTTTGGAAACTTTTACTGCAAATTTTCGCCCGTCTTGGGGCTTTTTTAAGGCCTGCCCGTCGGCTTGACTGATTCATTATATATATATACAGGCCATTGACCTGGCTGGACCTACGTAATAATTGACTTTCTGTGTCAACGCCATGAGGGGCGTGGCTGCTTGGCGCTCGACCGCTGACCCTGTTGAGGTGGAACTCCAGTAAAGATTCTTGAGGTATGAGGGTCCTGTGGATCTGTAATAATCATGGGTAACTTCTCTTTCGCTGATTATCTCAATAACGCTAGGGATTGTTGAAACAAACGAGTCGCCCTGTGGTGTAATCATTGTCGATATATTATACACGTCACTGCGGCCCCGTTTGACAGGTAGTTCCATAGTTCTGTTGGTTAGCATTTCGGACTCTTGTGTCAGCGATCGCGAGTTCAAGTTTCTGGAACCTGTGAAAGGAAGATCCCCCACCCCTTAAAAAAAAAAAAAAAAAAAAAAAAACAGCTGCCGCCAAAGCAACATTATGAAACAAAAGCGATTTTTTTTCTTCTGATGATGATGTACACACGTATCATGTTTCATTTTCTGTATCAACACCCGTGTCATGGGAAGCAGCTTCAGCGCTTCCATTGCTTGGAGGAGCGGGCCAGCCGAAGCGGCATTTTGCCATCTGTGTGGCCAATCTGTCAGAGACAGTACAGCTGTTTCTACCATCTCCGGTCGTTATCTCTTAACGGCGCTTGTCGCTGCAGGCCAACAGCCGTCAGTTCTGCGCGATGGGTCAGTTGACCTCACTGTCCTCACGAGTTGGATGACAGCAGCGTGCCGCCACTGTGATTGGACTGGACCCGCGAGACCGCGCGGCCATGAATCTGTATCCACTTCATCCACGGAGATAAACTCGAGATTCACAGACTGATAGTTGCTTGTGCCGCAGCGGTACAATCAGTTTCGCGTCCTGAACTCTGTATCAGCCATCAGGTGAGCGCAGCGTGTTCGGCAGTCTCAGGAGAGAAACATGTCGCGAATCTGACTGTCCGGCAGAGCACACGTCGCAACCAGAAAGCTGAAACCGATTCATGCGCACCTCCAGATGAAGACTCAGTATTCGCCCATGGACTTGTCAGTGTAAGTCCCACTCTCCGAGCGTCGCTTTCCGGCAGCTTCCTCCACAGGAGCTTGGAGTTTGTGTACGTCCTTGGATTCGCCCATGTCGCAGCACGACAATCAGCAGTTCCGCGTGGTGAATTTATGGATCACTTGACCGTGGCGCGTCTCGGACGTGTGGAGTGAGAGAGGAAGATGCCGCGAGGGCCGTGGTCGAGCGGTGATCCGCCTCGCCTTTTGTGGGCCTCTTAGTGCTATCGGGCCATCGTCACTCACGGTGTTCGCACCGATCCTCTCCGCGATCACGATCGGCCTTAACCGAGTGTGAAGCTTTGATAGCGGCTTTGAAGCGGATTGTTGTCGGCGTTGTAAATCTGCCCCGGGCCTTGTGGAAGATGCTTGAAGTGGAGTTGTTCGCTCGCAGGGGCAGTTTATGGAGTTGTAGAGAGGGTCGGGATGTTCCTCAAAGTGCTTGGTGGTGTTTCCGTTACCGCTAAGAACAAACACCAGCTTCTGCAGTGTGTTTCAGCTAGTGTCGTGTTTTAATGCCGCATGGCTGATTTCTGTTTACCAGTCGGATGTTCAGACGTTCGATGTTAGTCTTCGTGTGTATTGCTTGCAATTTAGAACTTCAGGTCACGATTTAGTCTCAGTATTTTTTTTCTTCTTGCACAGACTCACCCTTCCCCCACACAAACACATGCGCACGCGGACGCACCCCGGACACACGCACACACACACACACACCCCGGGCACACACACAGACAAGGCACACACATACACACTTGTAACACTGCCATCGTCAGTCCTTACGTTTTAGTGACTTGTGTTTTGAACTGGCGTACACTATTTTTGACTGTGTGAACTGTGATTCGTCCTTCGGTGACCCCATGCGATTGACGGGGCAAAGATATCCAAGTAGTTTAAGTAACACACTAGCGGTGAGCACAAAATGTATAGCAAGCGGTAGCGGTCTGCACGGTCTTTGTGGACGTAAAGCAACGTTGAATTAGTAAACGTGGTGCTTAACGTCCACAGAAACCATAGGGCTTATTAGGGACGGGTTGAAATACTGGAGAAGAAGTTGTATAAACATGGACGACTCCGGACCAACTACTACAGTACTGTGCGTGACTGCTGCTCCAGTCGTGTCCCAGTCTCGTTCTGTCCCGTACTGACAGAGCTTGGACAGTCGGACAGAGAGCCGGCCTACGTGCCTGTGCTGGTCCAGTGTATAACCGTGACCCTGAACCCTGACCCTGAGACAGGAACACAGCAGAAATGGCAGTGACACTGTGGGACCGGGACACAAAGGGACTGGTCGTGCTACTCTGGGACAAAATGTGTCTGAGGCACAAGGGATCTGTGACACAGAGGACCGATGCAAGAACTACTGCTGTACTAGGACAGATACTTCAATGATTTGGAGAACTGACCTTCAGTACGGCTAGGACAGGCGTGTTGGAGTGAGAAGTGGGAAGTAAATGACCGCAGTATGATGCTTGGCCGAATGCCGGGAAGCCCCCGCTCACGTACAATGGTTCTAAAACAGGTTGCCGAGTACATGACGGCGGAACTGGTTAAACGTTCACACGCCAGAGTGTAAAACTATCAGATGTATAACAGTTGCAACATGTACAAAGATTTAAGAAAAAAAACAACGAAGAAGGCCTGATGAACCACAAAAAAAGAGGGGTGGGGGGAGACGAAGAAAAGAGAAAGAAGTGGAAACATTAAGGTCTGCATGCAACTGAGGTTTAAAAAAAAAAAAATCAGGTAGTACAAGTACAGTAGACGCAGTAGACGGGATCAGTGTAGCTGTTTGTTAAGAAGTACGCGCTTACAAGTCGTTACGTCTGACACCAGACGTTTGGAACGGCAAAAGTACGACACACTGTTTGCAGTCCAGGAATCACAGCACACTCGTGACGTTTTGGTCACAAAGGGATCAAGTGGCCATTAGAGGCACTCGCTTTACTCCTGGACAAAGCTGTTGTTTTTGGGTGTCGCTCTGTGGGTGCTGTTGCTGTTACGGGCCCTGTCCACATACAGTCACGGTCACGGCAGCAGTGATTGGATTGGTCAGCAAACCTCGGGCGTTGCGCTGACCAGTACGGCGTTAGTCGTTGAACCAGGCCGTTGGGACGTCTGGTGCCGGCCCACAGCTCAGTCACAGAACTTTCCGGGTGTATGATCTCTTGTCCTGGTCATACCCACAATAGGGAACCGCGCACGCAGAAATATTGGTCCCTGCTGAAAATTGAGAGCTTTTAGATCAGAGAAGTTTCTTTGGTTATTTGGAGCTTACGCCTGGAGTAGCCCAGAATGTAGCCTTTTCCGCTCCGCCCGCTTCCAGCAGTTCTGCTTTTTTCTATACATTAAAAAGTCTGAAGGAAAGATTCAGATGAAATCCAGCTTTGTGAAATAAGATCAAAAACAGACAAGAAGTTAAAAATGCTAGTTTAATCGGACAATCCACAACGTGTTGTGTGCACGTGTTTTGTATTGTCAAATGAAAATAGCGTTCTTTTCATTCGACCTTCTGTGTGTTCTGATCTTTCCACTTTCTGCCATGCTGGGTCATTCAACTTTCTTCTTCTCCATCGCTCATTAAGCATCTGTATAATATGGGTCTATCAATCTGTATAATTATATAATATGAGTATCACACGGTATAATAATAAGTCTATCACACTGTCTTAGAGAGTTAATAATAATAATGGAAATTTGTAAAGCGCCTACTCAGCGGCTCAAAGCGCTGAACAAGCATACACACATAATGTACATCGAGATGGAAAATGTTATTTAAAAAAATAAATAAAATAAAAATGTATATATCGACAAGTGTTCAAGCATAATTATGCAAAAGATGCACACACACACACACACACACACACACACACACACACACACACACACACACACACACACACACACACACACTGTACAGACTGATGGGAGTGAAGGACAATGTGGTTTAACTGAAATATTCTGAGAAGAGAAATGTCTTCAGCTGACTTTTGAAGGAAGAGAGAGTAGCAGAGTGCCTGATGTCTTGGGGGAGATTGTTCCAGATGTGGGGGCCAAAGTGTGAGAAAGTGCGAAAGCCATGGGTTTTGCGGTTGAAGCGTTGGATTTTAAGCAAGCATGTGTCTGACGAAGAGCGGAGAGAGCGGGAAGGACTGTAAAGGTGTAGCAGCTCAGAAAGATAAGACAACTTTAATTGTGACTTGATGGCTGTTGGTGGTTTATGTTAACTACTTCTTCCTTAATATAATACTGAACTGAGTCGCATAAAGGGAAACGGAGATATATAATAAAATATGTTCCATTTCTATCAGTAGGGCCCGTGATGCTTCTTTGGTTCAGTTTCCCTTTAACCGAACGTCCAATAGGAGTCTGTTGTTGTTTAAGCTCCATTACCTGTTTGTTGTTGTTTAAGCTTCAATATCAATTTGTTGTTGTTGTTTAACATCTGATACCAGTTTGTTGTTGTTTGACCTCCAATATCAGTTTGGTATTGTTGTTTAACCTCCAGTTTGTTGTTGTTTTTCCCCATGACTTTTTTCCGTAGTAAAGAAAATAACTGCATTCCTCCCCCCGTACAAATTTTCCTCATTTGCCGAGCAAAACATAGTTAATACCCGCGACAGGGGGTCATCGATGCTAACTTTTACCGTCAAAGCCCCGTTTTACAGTTCGAACCAAAGATCTTTTGAGGCCCACGCCTGACCAGACCCGAAACCACAGCACACTAGGTATATATAACAATCGCTGAATGTTCACCTGTAAGCAGCCTGCGTACCTGTCCAGGTAAAAGCAAACATGAAAGGAGGGGAGCAGTCTGGCACGCCGCGCGATGTGTGTGCTGTGAGCTGGGGAGAGGGGGTACGCTTTGCCAACGCTCCAAGCCAACAGATTTTGCCTGGCTTCCCTCGGTCCCCCGATCCCCCGCCCCCCCTGCCCCAGCCCCCTACCTCCCGCCGGGCCACTCGCGGCGTACATGGGGTCCCTTTACATACGGTGCCCCGTTCCTTTGGCGCGCCAGATATGGAAATTTTATCACCTAACGGAGAAGAAGGTCTGAGGGCCCAGCTTGTGTTTGTGGACTGTCATTTGCAAAACGGCGCTTTGTTCGTAGGAGGCTCACGGGGGAGGATAAAAGTTGGAGGAGAAAGTGGTGTGTGTGTGTGTGTGTGTGTGTGTGTGTGTGTGTGTGTGTGTGTGTGTGCGTGCGTCTCCCCCATGGGAGGTTTTCGAGTCAAGCTGGGTCGTGTCGTGTCGTTGGTGACTTCTCCTCCCCGCCGACCCACCCCTACTCGCCTCAGTGCCCCCTCCACCCGACGCCGCTCCTCTTTATGATGTGTACGACAGGCAGACTGATTTGATGACTAACGGCGTTCGGATCACAGCACGGTCCTGTCGCTCGGGCCATACACCAAGAAAAAAGGAGGGCGAAAAACATGGAACCGTATATCAGACGTAAAGATCTTGTTTTCCTCCTTATTTTCTGTCTGATCTGTTTTGGTCGTTCTTTTCATGTCGTTCTTCTTCCTCTTGTCTTCTTGTTCTTCGTCTTCCTTTTGTAATACCATCATTTTACAAGTACTGTTTCCTTTTCAAATTTCAATTTGAAGTACACGCATGTCGAAACATGCACTAGAATCAGCAATTTTTTTTTTTTCGCTTGCTCGCTCGTCACCAGAACGCACTGTACACGCGATCAATAATTGTCCCTGTGCTGTAGTGTTATTAATGTCTCGCTGTACAATAATTGATCTATGCCCGCAAGGGAAAAAGAAAGAAGGGAAAAAACGTCGCTCTCGTGGCAATGGATTGGTATGCGGTAATATTTATTTATGTCCCAAAACAATGGTAGGTGTCCCAGTCGGACATTTCCACTCAAGCAGCTGGTGAACCGTGATGACTTCCAGACATCTTCTGGGCCAGTTAAGACTCGGGATGTTGGGTAAGAGAATAGTTGAAGAAATTTACACGCGACTGACAGCTGCTACTTATTGTTTAGCGCCGTGCTGTTGACGCCGGTATCCGCTTTACCTGTAGGTACCTGAAGAGTAAAGGGCTACCTGTTGCGTGTTTGCCGTGTGTGAATATGGGACGTTTTCTTTTGATCGACTTTGCGTTTTTGTCCTGATTACAGGGTAACATGGGAGTGAAAATAAATTAGGCCTACACGTGGTGCTATTCCGTTCGGACACGGTTCGCTGAACACAGACTGGCAATGCTCGTCTTAGGAGTGTTGCTACCCGTGACCGCCTTGGGAGCAATCAGATTTCAGTTTAAAGGAGTGTCACACGACAGTTTGTGTTGCTCAGCCGACAGCAACAACTGCTGACAAAACTGATGTGGCTTACGCTGTTGAACATGCACGTACAGTCACCTAGTCTTTCAACCTGCCATTCCTAATACTGTAAATGTAATCAATACAGTCACCTAGTCTTTCAACCTGCCATTCCTGATGCTGTAAATGTAATAAATAGTCCTACAACTTTCCATTCCTAATACTGTAAATGTAATAAATACAGTCCTACAACTTTCCATTCCTAATACTGTAAATGTAATAAATACAGTCCTACAACTTTCCATTCCTAATACTGTAAATGTAATAAATACAGTCGCCTAGTCTTGCAACCTGCCGTTGCTAATACTGTAAATGTAATAAATACAGTCACCTACTCCTACAACTTTCCATTGCTAATACTGTAAGTGTAAGAGTATTAGTAATTTTCTCGCCCAGCGTGTTGGAAGTGGTCACTATTGCGGAAGTGGTCACCATTGCCGCCCTGTCAAGAGAGGAACCGGACAAGTCGCATTCCGTCAGTGTCCATTGCAGCAGACCGGAAAAGACGGTCAGTTTATGAAGTGGACGTAAATGTAAGCCCATGGTTACACCGCTAGGTCCCTGTCATCTCCCAGGTGTCGCCATTCACCGTCTCAGGTATGTCACGCTCTCCCGATCACGGGCACCGCAACGCTACGGTTGGTCGCCGGCGAACGTTTAAAATATGTCCGTTAGTGTGCTTATTAGCAGCAGCGGGGTGTCTGTGCGTGTGCAGTCGCCGGACTATCTCCCTCTTTGTCCTTGTACGGCTGTGTAGCTTCACCTGTCACTTCAGTTTTCAGTGCCGGCTGTGGAGAGGATAGTTTAGCAGCGACACAGCCAGGTGTAGGGAGTCGAGTGTCGATTTGAGCTTGTTTGAGTCCACGCATGCACCCTGTCGTTTTGGCATCCTGTAAGTCGTCTTAGGTTTTGTTTGACTTGAGCTTTTGTCTGTTGTGGAAAGTCGTTATTTACGTTTGGTCAGTGTCAGACTGAGAGCGCGTGTGTTGTGTGTGTGAGAGAGAGAGAGAGAGAGAGAGAGTGTGTTATCTGGCTTTTCAGTTAGTTCTTAGATTAAAACGTCCCGTCAATGGTGAACAATGAGATGTTAACCATTTGTGACTGTTGTTAAGTGTCGTTTTGTAGCTTAATAAAGGTGATTACCCCGAAAATTTGTAGGGTGTGCTTTTCTGGTAATAAATAGTGTTATTTTGAACCTTTTATGTATTTGGATCACATCACATCAGTCGCATAGGCACATTCCGAGCATCGCTTTCCGGCATCTTCCTCCAAACTCTGCCAGATTTAGTTACGCTACTGAAGGGGCACTCTTTATCTCCGCGCAGCTGTCCACCGACGCGGTCAGCGCCCTTCGAAAGGTTCTGACTGATAAGACTGTGGAAGCAACCTAGCGCCCAAGCACGCACGTAAACATGAGGCGCATCCACCCCGGGTAAAAAAAAGAAAAAAAGAAGAAGAAAAAAAAAGAGTTCCGTCTCGATTCAAACGATTTTGGTTTTATTTGAGCTGGCGTAAGCAACATGGTCAGTTATAAAACAAATGTCTGATATAATTTAAATTGTTTGTAACAAATTTACTACTGTTTGAGCACCAACAAAGAACTGCTCGCTAGCTGACAGTTTTCTGGACCCTATGACGTAACTAAATACGGCAGTGGTTGAAGGAAGGATGTCGTAAACCGGTGCTTGGAGTTTGCCGCATAGAGTCACCTCGGGACAGATAGAATTCGCTTTTGATACCCAGTCGCGTAGACCTGTGGTAGCAGGCCGAGAGAGGGGTAGTGAGAGAGGCTTTAACACCCGGTCTGGTACGTCTTATCAGGGTATGTGGGTGGAACGGAGAGAGAGGGATCCAGAGGGAGCATCATTTATTGACGGTGTTTTTTCCGCAAAGCGATGGAAGCACTGCAGCTGGTGACTGTGTGAACTGGAAGGGCGCGATACGTATGAAATATGTAAGGAAACGGTTGCGTGCGAGAAACACTTAACCAGGTTGCACACATGGCCAACCTCTTTACTCACGGGACTCCCCGAAGTAACTCAAAGCAATAAAAGCTCGTAATATTGTTAATATTATTTTCAGTTTGGTATTTGAACATGACAGTTTAAGACAAACATAACTGCCAGCCTTCTTTAAAAACAAACACACAAAAAAGCACACAAAGGGTTAGAATACTTTTTTATGCAACAATGAATACAAGAAAGTTTGCGCATTTTCCTCGTGCAGGTTGCCGCAGACATTGACAGACAAGACAGTGGAGAAAATGAAAATCCTTCTCTGTTTATTTTTTATATAAAATATATATATTGTTGCCTTTGCATGGCGATCGGACGAGGGTCGCCATACCTGTCTGTCCCGTAGTCGAATGAATCTGTTCCGAAAATTGGCGTTTTTCCGTATTTAATTGTCCTATTAATCCGTTGTGTAGGGCAGTGTTTTCACTGCTGAGCTTCCGCAGGGGTTGTCCGCGATATTAGACGCGGGAATGAGGTATTTTCCGCCGAGAATCCGAAGCTATGAAACATCTTTTAAGCTGGCGTAGATCAAACTATAGCGTTGAATGCTTCCCCTGCTGCCAGGGGCTCTTCCTGGTTGTATGCCTTCCCAAGTGCTTCATTCGACATCATGTTTTCTTCTTCTTGTTCTTCTAACTCCTCAGAAATCATCTCTCCTTTTCGCCCTGATATAACCGCACCGGTTGACTGGGCGTAAAACACCAGCTTACTTACCTACTTCCGTCTCTCCTTCTGAACCCTGTCCAAACTTAAAGTGCGGAGCCTAGGGAGAGGTGTGGCCGGCGCAGGTCCACGTGTTTTTCCGCGGAACAGAAGTAAAACAGGTATCCTGCTTGTATTTATAAAGTGCAAAATCTTGTCCGTATAGACTATTCTAAGCGCACGCACGCACACACTCACACACACACGCACACACACACACACACACACACACACACACACACACACACACACACACACACACACACACACCACACACACACTCACACACACACACACACACACACACACACACACACACACACACTCACACACACACACACACACACACACACACCCTGCTCGTCACAAGAGGTTGATACAGCTTCCCATGTGGGGAGCCCACTACATACATTTTACAGCGTAAGCGTGGTTGCATTGAAAGTGGTGAAATACGTTAACAAGTGTTTGGTCAGTTTGGACTGTTGACAGTTTTGGCAGAGACAGTATAGGTCTCTATATAATCACAGGTCTCTGCTTGTGGGAATGATTTATTGTTGTGTCTGTGTTCACGCTGAACTTCTGTCTTGGTCTGACTTGGGTGTGGTTTCAGACCTATTTGAGAAGAGTTACTCGTGAGTTGACTCGTCACAGTGTATGTTAATCGTGAGTTTGCAAGGTGTGCAAGTGACATAACGTTAGTCTTTAGTTTCAGGCCAACTAACTTTTGAGAAAAAAAAATATGGATTCAGTTCTGCGTCAGAGAGAGCAGCTAGAGAGAGAGAGAGGGAGGGAGAGAGAAAGAGAGCTAGCACATTAACTGGGCTGAAGGCAGGAGATGGTTGCAGACTGTGTGACCTTAAATATAATGCAAGAGAGCGTTGGCCAGATGACTTTCAGTTGTTTTGACATGGGAATCTAAAGAGACGAGTGTCAGAGGAGGAACAGAGCTGTTAGTGTTTTCATCTCGGTAACAGCTGCCTACACGGCCGTGCTCTGTGCTCCACTCAGCACACAACAGCCACGAGCGGGCAGTTTACGTGTACACCTGGTACAGGTGTAATAAAGTGCAGTCGACACGCTCTGTAATTACCATGCCATGTGCGGTTGCGTGCGATTAAAAAGAAGAAAAAAAAATTATGCTCATCTTTCCCGCCGCTCTTCGCTCAACTGCACACACACACACACACACACACACACACACACACACACACACACACACACACACACACACACACACACACACACACACACACACACACACACACACACACACACATCAAACAGACAGAGAGAGAGAGAAGGCACGTTGCCTCAACTGGCTGAAGGTAAGTGGAAAGCAAAGAAAGGGGTACGACAGCTTTCCGAGTTTCCTTCGCCGTCCTGGATGGCCATTGTGCCCGTGTTTGGATGAAGATTAGCCGCACGTGTCGCCAACTAACCGGAGGTGTAACTTCAAAGCTCAAGTGGTTTAGGGGCTGCAGGCAAGCAGTGTCAAATGGATTGGTTTGGCCCCAGGGGTCCCAGTCCTTGTGGGGAGGGGAGCTAACACACATACACACGCACGCAAACACACACACACACACACACACACACACACACACACACACACACACACACACACACACACACACACACACACACGTGCCTGCGCGCGTTCTTGTCTCTGTAGACTCCATGTGGTTGGTGGTGGAAAAACAAAAATGATAGTGAGATACAAAAAAATCAAAAAATCTTATTGTCCATTGGACCAATCAGTTCCGTAGTTCGAGTTACTTGATATAATAACCATGACTGGTGTGTGTGTGTGTGTGTGTGTGTGTGTGTGTGTGTGTGTGTGTGTGTGTGTGTGTGTGTGTGTGTGTGTGTGTGTGTGAAAGAGAGAGAGCTCTTACTGGTATTGTAATGAATTCAGCTATATGACAGTATCCGACTATTCATTAGTATTTGTTCCAAAGGCTAACTCACCTGAAAGCCACCTCTGGCATGGGCACTGAGATCAAAGCGTTGCTGATTCAGATTCAGAGTGTGTGGTTTTGTATCACAAATGCACTTATCCAGCTTAACTACGAGATTATGTTTTGTTTTGCAATGTCAGGCCAGACCTGCAGTTCTGGTACTTACTTCATATGAGGTCAACGCTTTCTGTTGGCTCGTGCGTCCGCTTACATCGGTGTCTGTTTTAATTAAGGTACTGGAGCATGCAGCGTCAAGTGGTTTAGTCACTCAAAGTCTTTGGTGTTTGGGTTTCACAGTCAGTGAGCATTAAGTTGGATTCGCAACAGGTCAATGGGTTGTGGTTAATCTGAGGCCGTGAACTTAATCATTACTTTGTGACCCTATAATTTGTTATTCTGCATGGCCGTTTCTGCATATATTATAATGTAATATTAATAAAGTGTGCACTCGCATGCTTGTCAATTGCAGCGGCAGAAAACGGACAGTGAAACAGTGGTTTTACTTCTGTCAAGTTTTGTCTGGGACTGAAGCAGGATGGTGTCCATCCAGCGAGAAACTATATATATTATATATATATACATATGCAAGAACTGACTTTCTTTATGTTTTGTCCGTCAAGTAAATGAGGATAAAATAATAACTGAAGGATTAAGGGGTTGCTCTAAAACACTCCGTTGATTGTTATATATATCAAAGTTAGAAAATGAGTTTCGTGAATTGTGATGTGTGGGATTGGATACACGTACGTGGAGTGGAGTGTTCACCCTTGCCTGTCGCATATCTGTTTGTTTTCTAGCTTCGCCATTAAAAAAAAAAAGAAGAAGAAAAAAAAGTAAAGTATAATCAACCCATTCAGTTTAGAGGTTTTATTTTGACTTTTTCTGTTCCACTGGAGAAGACATTTGAGAATGCAAGTTCCGTTTAATAAAATTGAGGGGGTTGGGGGGGAGGTACATTATTTATTGTGGATTCGACTGATCTACGTGTTTCGCCCAGATCCCTGGCTCAAGCTCAAACCCATTTTGATTATCGTTGGACTTGGAGCACAACAACACCCAGCTCCAACTGGCTTGTCAACAATGGCGTGGCTTATCTCGGAGTAGTCGGAAATTCTGCGCAGGTGCCTAAGTTACCCTGGGTTTGAAGGTGCGATTACCTGAGCGCCAAGTACAGCCGGTACTTGGCCATAAAAATCGTACTTGGTCAAAGGCACTCGACACACTCTCCTCCTAGCCTCGCTCCTCACTGTGCGAGTTTGTCGCCTTATTTTGAGTACGATGGCCTCGATTGGCCGAGGGGAAAAAAAGCGCCGACAGCCAGGCTTTGCTTAGAGAAGGGCGTCACGTTGGGGGTTGTTGACGGAGGGAATTTGCACCGTGCCAAAAGAGCCAGGTCCACAGTGTGGAGGAAACGTCCGATTCCTGTTTGGACTGACACAGAATGGCTAACGCGTTTAGGTTAGAAAATATTGTCCGTTCTGAGCTTCGTTGTGAGCTTCGTTGTGGTGGTTCTTGTACCTTCATTTCGGCCTGCTCCGGGCTTGGTCTGTATGACCAGGGTTATTATTTGTGAAAACATCGATGTGTGCTCCGCTATTGTTTGGCTTGATTTTTTTCTTTTTTCTTCCTGTCTCCCGTTTTTTTGTTTTTTGTTTGTTTGTCTTTGTTTATTTATGAAAATTCGTCCCGTATGTGATCAAAGCATCCATTGTATAATAAAATGTACACAATGAGTAATATATTCAATTTAAATAATGCGTGTGGCATTTGTACGTTATCGCGTGCTCTTAGACTGTGAATCTCTTATACATGTAGATTTTATTCCTTTGTTTGTTATTCACATGTGGCACCCACATTTTCCTTTCAATGGAATGAAGAAGTAGATGACGTGTTTAAGAACTGTGTCGTAACTTCAGGGTACCCGGTAGAAAACACATCTACCTTACCCGGCACAAACAAATTACACACACACACACACACACACACACACACACACACACACACACACACACACACACACACACACACACACAGAGGCCACGCACGCACTCACATGCACACACACAATGATACACTTTGTGGCGCTTGCTTGTACACACACATGCACGCGCACACACACACACACACACACACACACACACACAACACATTTATTTTGCTGCGCGCACTCATGCAGTCACGCTCATTCACTCTGTCTGTCTCTGTCTGTCTGTCTGTCTTCTGTCTGTCTGTCTGTCTCTCTCTCTCTCTGTGTCTCTGTCTGTCTGTCTGTCTGTCTCTCTCTCTCTCTCTCTCTCTCTTCTCTCTCTCTCTCTCTCTCGCTCTCTCTCTCTCTCTCTCTCTCTCTCTCCACCCCCCTCCCCACCACCCCCACACACAGAGATTGTGGCGCGCTGGCACTCATGCAGTCACACACACGCACACACACACACACACACAGCACAACACACACACACACACACTCACACACACAGATTGTGGCGCGCGCGCACTCCTGCATTGCACGGGCATACACACACACACACACACACACACACACCACACACACACACACACACACACACACACACACACACACACACGCACGCACGGCATACTAGTTTTTCACTCTGTACTCTTGCGATGGATCAGCGAGGGGATTATAAGGTCAAGTTGAAAACATTCCTTTAGGCAACAAAGGCAATTCTTGTTGTCGATAATGTTGTCTGAAGATTATCTTCTCCGCCGCACAAAGCTTCGCCGGAAGCCTGAATGCCCTTCGGAAGTCATTTCAATTTTTATACCCCATAACCCGCTTTAGTATTACCCAGACGAAATCTCTCACAATGTTTCTTCACCTTTCGGGTGAGTGTTTGGTGGTCTTTTCTCGGGGACTCTGTGTTGGACATTGTGTCCATGTGTTATGAGATTACAGGGGAACCTTGGCCAACGTCCGCCCCTGAATTGAAGAAACGGTGCTCTTAAAGAAAGGTGGGTTTCAGTGAGAAGTTCATTGATAATATCTCAAATCTCAACAGAGGAGTTTAAACATTAGTCGGTTTGTGGTTTAACGCCCAGTTCATGAAATCACAAATAAAAGTGTTTATATTCACCACACGCACTCACACATGTTTGAAGAGGGGGAAAATTAAAGTTGAATGAACCATGAAAGCAAAACTGAGGAAGTCTGGCAGCATGCGTAATAGGCACACTTCAGGCGAAGGGACCTTCATTTAACACTTCAGCGGTAGCCCATCGCAGGGTAAGTCGGTTTGGCGTAGCGGTAAGGTGTTAGGCTGGTAAGCAGAGGAACCGCGGTTCGAATCCGCTTTGGCTCTCCTTTCTGTTCAAAAGTTGTGGTCTGTGGACTCTGTCTTGTGACTTTGTCCCTCACAATCACAAACATTAAAACGGCTCTCACCACTGCCCACCTTAATGCAGAAGTTATTCTGGTGGTGACAGTGTAGCGATAGGTATATAATCTCCCTCTCTCCCCACCTCCATACCCCCCCCCCCTCTCCCTGTCCCTAATAAGCCTTATGGTGGTCTGTGGACGTTAAGCACCATGTTTACTTACTTACTTACCATCGCAGAAAAGCTTAGACGTGGTCTTGGCCGTTAGAAAGCGGGGTGGTCTCTCAGTCGCACCTGGTCTTCACAGATACAATTGGTCTTTGACGAGAGTCCACGAGAGTCTAACTGTACAACAGGAGTGGTGTAAAAAAATAAAAATAAAAATCCGCAGCTACGTTTTCGTTATAGGTTCCACTTTCCATGGCTGCTTAATCCTGATCTGCAAAAACGCATACATGCGTCATTCACAGAGACATTTTTCCCGAGGGTCTCTCTCTTTTCTTTTCTTTTTGTCTCCCTTTGCAGTGTGCGGTACCAGCCATATCGGCGTACTGAAAATCCGTTGGCTTCGAGTAGTTGGGTAGCACATTCTTGACCTGTGCAAGTGTTATACATTATACCCGTGTTG
>OY757545.1:23278360-23297468 GCA_963584105.1 Alviniconcha strummeri | reverse complement strand
TGAGGCCCCCTCACCTCCCCCCGGCCCTTCACCAGCCCCGCCTCCCATAAGCCTTGTGAAAAGATTAGATTGCCATGTTCACTGTCAAGGTCGCAGTGATGGTTCAAAACTTCACTGACTATTTGTCAGTCCTATATATTGTTTGGTATCATTGATATCTTTGCAACCAAACTGTGTGTGTTTGGGTATTACTACTAATAAGCAAACCTGTGCAAACAAAGTGGGCATAATTGTATGTCTGGTATACTAACAATACCAGTGACACAGTATTTAGGCAGCTAACGGGGGTATTTTGACGCGCGAGGCGACAAACCTTGTTATGTGTCTGTAATGAAACAGACATACAAAGAGTGTATGCTAGTGTATCATATCTAAATGTCTGTAGGGAAATTTGATGTCTTCTGTGCGCCGTGTCCTTTGCGCCTTTTGCCGTGTAGGTACACAGCAAGAGAACCTATTTGCTGCTTGAATAATGTTTATGTCTGTGGTGGAACTGGAGGCCTTCTTTTCTCAGAGTCTTTCAGACCTTCTGTCTTGTCGTTGTGTCGAACGTTGCGCTTCCATTGTTGCCAGTGTCCCACACATCGATGAATGAGATAAACCGATAGTGTGTGTGTGTGTGTGTGTGTGTGGCTCCGCCCATCACCCTTCAGTCGTCTTTAGGTGTGGCCCTCCGTGCTGAACCGCACCGTCATCCTTTTCATGCCTGGCAAACTCTCCATGAGATAATCTGCACGACCATCAGTCATAAATGTCACAGACAGCCGCGCTTTCTGAGTTTACGGCCAGAAATTATACCTTACAGGCGGCTGTCCAAACTGCGATGTATTTCTGTGAAGAAGGTTTCCTTCCTGCGAAGAGTTACATGAAATACGTGTGTGGGGTGGTGGCGTTTAGGGAGAGAGGGAGGGTCACTGAAGGGAATTGTGTGTGTGTGTGGGGGGGGGGGGGGGGACCTTTTAATACGCTCTGCTCCAGTTCTTAGGGCCATCTCATATACATGTGTTTACATCATATATATACATATGTATGTGTCCGCCACTATCACCAATGAAATCACAACTCTGCTTTGACACTCTGAGGTTTCTGTTGTTGCTGACAGTGGAGCATCAGGCGAGGCCCCACCCCACCCCTCCCACCCCGGAAAAACTTCCTGGGATTGTGGTCCCTTCTAGTAGGCCTACCTGTTCGAAGACACCATGGTGTTAATTAAATAAGTTAGTTAGTTAGTTCGTAGATTGTTAGTCTCATAACCGCATTTTCTGACATGAGGACGAATTGCAAAATGAAAAACAGAACAAAAAAGCTGACATTTATTTTCAATTATGCGAGATCGGTTTGGGGCTGTCTGCTTGCTTTTTATACAGGTATTCCGGTTTGCTCTCCCCCCCCACCCCCCCCCTCCCCCCCCCCCCCCCCCCCCCCCCTTGAGTAAATGTCTAATTACTGTACCTTAAAAAAAAAAAAATCAGAAGTCTTTAATATGATAAAAGAAGGGTAAAAGTACTTCTGTCAAGTAGTGTTAGTAGCGTGGCAGCAACTGTACATCAAGTACTGCCCCCTGGTAGCAGGTTTCAGTCTCTCTCCTGCCCTACGGCGCTCTGGAGTCATTTGGAAATAAAATGTTTTAACTCTTCTTTTTTGCCGTTGTGCAGGAATTGTTTTACTGCCATGGCCTACGCAAGCTGAGCATCAGCGACAACGAGATCACCAGCATCCCGCCCGCCATCGCCAGTCTGGATCACCTGGAGGAACTCGACTTCAGCAAGAACGGTGAGCGGCTGTGGGGGTGGGAGTCGGTTTGGCCTAGCGGTAAGGCGTTAGGCTGGTAAGCAGAGGGACCTCGGTTCGAATCCGCTTCGGCTGTCCTTTCTCTTCAAAGGTTGTGGTCTGTGGACACTGTCTTGTGTCTTTGTCCCTCACAATTATGAAACATTAAAATGGCTCATATCGCTGCCCACCTTAATGCAGGAGTCATTTTGGTGGTGACAGTGTAGCGATAGTATATGATCTCCCTCTTCTCCCTCCTCCGCCTCTTCTCCCCGTCCCTAATAAGCCTTATGGTTTCTATGGACGTTAAGCGCCATGTTTTCTTACTTACGTCTGTGGGCTTCGGGACTATCCAGCCTTTGCTCGGCTGAGACTCGCTCACTTTCAAGAACAATAGCGCTGGGCCGTAAGAGTTAGTTAGTGATTGTGTTCCGACCGGAACCGATCGGCTCGGGATGAACTAACACCATCGTGTCAGAACACGTTCAAGACTTTCCGTGCTGTGTCTCAGGCCCAAACTACAGACAAGTCAAAACACAAGGCAGTTAATTAATGCTCATAGACGACACACAAACACAACAACAGAGACCTCAGTCGCCTACGGTAATTCTCACCTGGGATGCGAATACATAAATCCCCAGAGGCGTATTATATCAGGTCTTTGTTGTTATGTTTCTATGACGTCTTTCGAGCGCTAATTAACTCCCTTGTGTTTTGATTCTGCACGAACGCTGTGGGCCTCGTTCTGTTTTAGATTGTGACATGTCAGAACAGTCAATAATAAATACATGATGTGTGTGTGTGTGTGTGTGTGTGTGTGTGTGTGTGTGTGTGTGTGTGTGTGTGTGTGTGTGTGTGTGTGTGTGTGTGTGCTTCAGTATCCATATGCCCCTTATTTACAACTGATCAACAGTATTTGAGGCTAGTCATTGAGAACGTGTTGAAGGCTTCGTTTGAAATACAGAGCCAAAAGGCAATGTTTCCAGCCAGAGATCTTATAATCGCTATAGATAAGACACTGATAATACTAATAGTAGTAGTTGTAGTATTTGCGAAATGTGACAGCAACCAAACCCGTCTGCGATGGAAATGACCATGGATTTTTTATTTGTGTGTGTGTGGGGGGGGGGGGGGGGGGCGAGGGGGGGGACATTTAAATTTGACACCGTTGACTAATTGGTGCTATCAGAATAATACGATATTATTCCAGACTGTGAGTAAACCAGAGATTATGCAATGTGCTTTTAGCGAAGGAGCTGCTTTCCACGAAATAGGATTTTCGTTGTTGAAATGGTAAACACACACCTCGGAAGCAAACGGTGCCTGTGGTCCTAGTAGACATTGCGGTGAGGTAGAGTAAATAAGGCCGAACGAACCTGGGGTTCATCCACCCTTGACTTGAACTGTATGTTACAGAATCCAGCGTTCCTTGTTTGTGTGTCAGCCCCTTTTGTTTGGCTGTCGAAGCGCGAAGCTTCGCGGGGCGTGAGAGATTACGGTATCGATTGGCCCAGATTGGGATACGTACGTCTACAGAGAGTGCGTTGTCGGGGACGAAAAGTGGTCGTCGTGTATAATTCCACAGCGTGGATAGTGTAAACGCACACAGTGTCGTCTTACTGTTCATATTTGTACAGCTTGTCCTTGTAACAAAGCTAGTTTGAGAAGAGGACAATGACGTTTTGATTGTAGACCCCTGTGCCGTAAGACTCGTATTGTGACCTGATGGCTTGTGTGTAGTATATCCCTTGACTTCTTCTGCGTGTGTTATATAGACAGTGTACTCTTGGTTTCCTTTGCAAGAGGTTACGTGTGCCACGTGCACAGATTAGAACTGAGTAATGGGAAATTTGGGGTCTGGGGTTCAATGGATGGCTTTGTAAGTTTGTTGATGGATTATATAATGGAAAAATAGGTCCCCCGCGCCTTCCCTCTCTCTGTCTCTGAACACGCATAATGTACGATCCAGTAATAAGCCATCAGTTGTGTCCGTGTTCGGTTGGGTGCGTGCGTGTGTGTGTGTGTGTGTGTGTGTGTGTGTGTGTGTGTGTGTGTGTGTGTGTGTGTGTGTGTGTGTGTGTGTGTAAAAGCAGCCCCAAGTTAAGTCAGTATACTTTAATCATCCCTCCAGGGTAATTCAACTCACTACCAAAGGTTAATTAATTTAAAACAACACATGTAAAAAGAACATCAAAGCAACGTCAAAAGCATTTGAATTGATAATAACTTACCACTTGCTACTTCCGGGAGGATGTTAGAGCAGTAATAGCTTTTCTTTCAAACGTATACATATTTATATTTGAGATAAATGTCTACTTAAACCGTGGGCGTCTTCTCTCTAATGCATGACTGAAGCATGCTGTCCGACCCTGTGTGTGCAGGGATCATTGATGTACCGGATAACATCAAGTGCTGTAAATATCTACGTGTCATCGATGCCAGCGTCAACCCATTGGGAAAGTGAGTGAACCGATTTTGTATTTCCTTCCGACACTCTTTCTATTCCTTATTTGGCCTGTTGGTCTCTCTCTCTCTGTCTCTCTCTGATTCCCCCTTTCTTTCTTTTTTTTTTTTTTTATTTTTTTTTTTTTTTGTGTGTGTGTGTGTGCTCACTTTTTTTTGTTTTTGTTTTTGTTTTTTTTAGCTCCCTTTTTGCGTTTTTGTCGTCTGGTCTTTCTTTCTTTCCTTTGGTCTTTTATTTCGTTTTCTGTCCTTTTTTTCTTTGATTTGTTCGCTAGTTCCATCCCGTTTTCCCATGAACTGTGAATCTAGCTGCTGATACTATTTGTTGTCTGTGTTGATTTTAACATGACATATGCATTTGGTGTGTGTGTGTGTGTGTGTGTGTGTGTGTGTGTGTGTGTGTGTGTGTGTGTGTGTGTGTGTGTGTGTGTGTGGTTGGCTTGGCGCTGCTGATAACTTTATAAACACCACTCCGACGCAGACACATTGCGTGGTCAGATTTACTGCACAAAACATTTTTTCTTGGACTTGCTTTCAAAGAGGTGGAAACTTTGATATTTTAGTTCTGTAGCCCGTTCTAAGTTACTTGATCAAAATGCTGGCGAGTATACTTCGCGAAACGGCTGATGAGTTGATGCTTAATGTCCTCAGATGTCATTTGACATATTAGGGACAAGTTGTGACCAATGCCGAAGCACGGTTCAATAAAAGCCACATACGTAAGGTGTATGCGTGTTTAGCTGCAACCTGCCACCTGCACTTTTGGCAGAATGACCGGGATTTTTTTACGTGCTACTGTGGTAACACGGGGGGTGGAACGGATACCGAAATAAGAGTCAGCACAGAAAGTCGACCCTGGAGAAGAAAATTCTCCCGCCGTTCCAGCAGGGGTTCGAACCCGCGACCTTTCAATCACGAGTCCGGCGCTCTACACCACTGAGCTATCCCGCCCCCTACGCGAAACGGCTGGGATGACAGCTCGCTTGTAACCCTGTTAACAGCAGGCTTCAGTCTCGGGTCTTTCCGTGACGTCAGAGCGGGTCAGGTTCCACGTGACAATCCTGGCCCCGTTTCACAGCTACTTGACATTGGGTTTTGTTGGGTCGAGCGTCTGTCTAGGCATGTATGTGTGTTATTGTGTACATGTGTGTGTGTGTGTGTGTGTGTGTGTGTGTGTGTGTGTGTGTGTGTGTGTGTGTGTGTGTGTGTGTGTGAAAATAAAACGATTCGTTTTGTCAGAGTCTTTATTTAAAACATGAAGAGATTGTTATGAATACTTTTAGCACTGTAGAAATTGCAGAAAAAGCAGAAGAACACTGAGCAGTACCGTATACCATTACCAAGCATACCGTTGCAGTGAAATTGTTACTGTACAGTTTGCGATAAGTATGTGAAGACTAAAATTCGTATTTTGCTGTTCACTATGTACCGCAGTGAAAAGTGTGGTTGAAAAGACCGTCACCTTTTTTTAGAACTTTTTTAATCCCACCCGAAAATTATGTTGGGTTACAAAACAACAACTACGGACTTACAATTACACCGTCCCTAATAAGCCTTGCGGTTACTGTGGACGTTAAGCGCCATGTTTATGTACAAGTTACATTCAGGCATAAGGAGTTCCGTGGCAGCAGCCGCAGGATGTGGTACCCTCAGCGTGAGTAACTCTAGTCTAATACGGTGCCCAACACGCTAGTTGGTTGAGTGTTGCTTCACGTCCACAGAATCGCCGATATAAGCGCACTGGTTGACTGGGCGTAAATGTAGGTAGTGTTGTTTAATGTCTTCAGATGTAAGTTGACATATTAGGGACAAGCTGAGACCAATGCCGAAGCACGCTTTACGTCCACGGAAACCAGAAGGTTCGTTAGGACGGCCAGCCCAGGACGGCCACCTCGACTCTCACACAGCTCCTGAACTATGACTAGTAAAATACCCCTTTACGTACTTACGTCCATGATGATGATGGGTTGATGTTTAATGTCCTCAGATGTCATTTGACATATTAGGGACAAGTTGTGACCAATGCCGAAGCACGGTTCAATAATTCTTTACGTCCACGGAAACCAGAAGGCTCGTTAGGACGGACAGCCCAGGACGTCCACCTCGACTCTCACACAGCTCCTGAACTATGTTCTGGTGGTTTTGCTTTCATGTTGCTTAACGTCCACGGAGGCGAGATGGCCTATTAGGGACGGGGACAGAGTGGGAAGGGGACGAGAGAGTGACTGGCTCGACCGCGGAAACTGCCCGAAAAAGACCGGAGAGACCGTAGACCACCGCCAGAACAATGGAAGTGTTAAGGCGGTGTCCCCTCGCCATTGCCCAGCGACTTGTGCACTGTGCAATTGCTCTTTCAACTGCTGTGCTGGACAGAGTCACTAAGACAATGTCCGTTGCACAGCTGTTGACGAACAACTTGGACAACTCGAAGCAAAAGACGTCCAACTTGCTCAGCCCAGCACCACCTCCCTACTCATGATCTATTCTGGGCATAGTTGAGGGTCCAGCTCCACCTCCCTCCTCTAAGATCTCTTGATCTTTTGATCTCGCCTGGAACCCTATTCTGGTGGTCAGAGGGTAGCACTAGATATAGGTATAGCTAGCAGTTGGTATAGATATAGTTAGTACTAAGTATAGGTATAGTTAGTACCAGGTATATGTAAAGTTAGCACTAGGTATAGGCCTAGTTAGCACTAGGTATAGTTTCCCCTCCTTGCTAATACACCGGGGGAGCGGGCACAGCTCAGTGGTTAGAGCGCCGGACTCGTGATCGAAAGGTCGCAGGTTCGAATCCCAGCAGGAGCGATGGGAGAATTTTCTTCTCCATTGTCAGCTGTCTGTGCCGACTCGTAGTTCGGTATCCGTTCCACCCCCGTGTTACCGCAGTAGCAGGTAAAAATCCCGGTCATTCTGCCAAAAGTACAGGTGGCAATTACAGCTAAACACGCATGCGCCTTTGCATGAAGTAACATGGTGCACACAGAACGCGCCTAGGCGGCGGCAGTTTCTTGTAGCACCAGCCATACCAGCGCTGCAAGTACACCGGTGGATATTCAATAAACGCGCTATAAAAATCTAGCCACTCATGCAGATTCACATGCGAGCGCAGTGAGTCTGCTCGAGAGCGGAGAATAGCGCTATATAAAAGCGATCAACAACAACAACACCGTCACAAAAGGATGATTAGAATAGCCACGGCTTCTGTCGCAGGCATGAGTGGCCGCTGGCCCCACCCTCCTTACCATCGATTGCCGGTCTGCCGGCGCTGCTTGCATTGTTCAACATTAGCCTACCCATCGTAATGTGACGGGGATACATTGTGAATTAATATTACCGAAGCTGCTTGTGTGGTTGTCCTAGAAGTCGTGCCACAAAACTGCGTCCCTGTGGTGACTGATTATAATATTCATGAGAGTCACTGGGTGCAGCGCGGGTCAGGGAGGGCGACCACAAACGCCTGACGAATTAGCTGGTCACAAACAACGATCCACCACACCGGGACAAAGACTCAAAGGAACCAGTCGATCAATTGTCAATGTTTTATTTTATGTCTGTTCACATCGAGGTGATATTAGGCCACAAAACACACACACACACACACACACACACACACACACACACACACACACACACACACACACACACACACACACACACACACACACACACACACACACATTATACTAGCATACCCACAGGACTATGAACAATCAAGTTAACAATAGAACCAGTCGATTAGTTGCTCGACACACCTCAACAGGGAACGAACGCCAGGTGCTTCCACTTACTGACTTAGCTACCTAACACACCGTCATAAGCGGGCTCGTTAAAGTAATCGCAGGTTCTGTCCAAGCCGTCACCAGTGGTGAATGGTCCCACACTTCAAGTGTCGGTTTCCGGCCTACCCTCTCTGCTTGGACTGCTGAGTGGCCCTAGGTAGTGGGAAGCTTAACGATGCCAGTGATGGTTATGTCGTAATCAAGCGCGTGTTCTTCCTCCACCGTGACTGAACTCAGGTTCCTTCCCATCCTTGACAGAACTCAGGTTCCTTCCCACCCGTGACTGAACTCAGGTTCCTTCCCAGCCATGACTGAACTCAGGTTCCTTCCCACCCGTGACCAAACACGGGTTCTTTCCCAACCCTGACTGAACTCAGGTTCCTTCCCACGGGTTCCTTTCCACCCCTGACTGAACTCAGGTTCCTTCCCACCCCTGACTGAACTCAGGTTCCTCTGAGTCCTTGTCCAGGTGTAGCGTATCGTTGTAAATTAAAGTACCTTACTCCTCCTCCCCCACCCCTTCCATCGCTGCTGATGAAAATTCAGTCCCGTCAAAGGTTCTCGCTTCCGAACCTGGAGTAGTCCAGAAGGTAGTCTGCATGCTTCGCCTGCTGCCGTCCCGGTTCAGCTGTATTTTCTCAGGATCACGGTGCACATATCAGTCTTACTGATGGAAGCACAGCCAAAAAAAGTAGTCGCCCGTGATAGAATCCGTGGATCTACGTCAGGATTTTGTGCAGAGGCTTCCTGGAACGTTGGGACTGATTCTGGAGGACGTGCAGGCAAATGAAACATTGGGGCTGATTTCGGAGGTACTGTAGAATGCCTACTAATACTAACTGAGCAAACAGCTGGAAATGCAGCATTTCCTGGCGTTTCCTGGATTCGAACATTGGGTTTGATTTCGGAGGCACTTTGGAACAAGTTGATGATAATGAAACTGATTCAGTGCCCTCAAACCAAAACACTTGAAGAGGAAGTTGAGCCGAAGCGGAATCAAACTAATATCCGTCTGACATGAATGCACTTTATCGCCAAGCCAAAGCGGCTCACGCTGACCGCAGTGCTGGAGGCTTGCCAGTCTCGCTCGGTGGTGACGAGAGTTCCATGCCTTTGGCTGTTATTCTCAGCTCGAGGTGTCGCTAATCCGATCAGTGGGGACCGTTGTGGAAAAGCGACAGGCCCAGGTCAGCACCACCAGACCGCTGCCTCTGGCACGTCACCGGGCTTCGGGAAGGTGTCAAACGACCATAACGTTGACCTCCCCTGGCCTGCCAGTGCGGGTAGACGTGACGTGGCGGCGCCGAGCGCCGGGCAGCAGCAGTGTGACGCACGTTCTCCACAGCTGCAAAGTCAGGATTTGAGACTTGACCTGCGTGAAGTCGTGGAGAACTGCCGGTGCAAGAGGCGTGCTGAGGTCGGTGTGAAATCGGCTCAGGCGGGTCAGACGAAAGGTGAACTGTCTGGGGCTTGGAACAAGGGCTGTGGCCATGGACTACGTGTGTAGGCCCATGACTGTGGTGCTGACAGTCGCTAGCGCATGAAGCCGATATAGATCTGTACTTTTGGCAGCTGCTTCCATTCTTTCATTTCGTTGGGCACAAAGAAAAGAAGAAGAAAAGTATCGATCTTGGCCGAGGCGAGTCTAACGTGTTGTAGTTTGATTGACTTGGCTGCTGCTGAGAATGTCTTTATGCTAGCTGAATCCTGTACATCCATTGGCCATTGTGGTTAAATCCTGTACAGTCACTGGTCAGGTAAGATCCTGAACACAACTCCCAGCAAAGTGTCGCAAAAACTAAGGTACTTGAAACCGGAATTGAGGCAAACTCAAACGATCAAGACAACACAAAAATTAACAGCAAATGTTTTTGCTTGCGACCACACATGGGTTACTGCAGTGATTAAATGTGAAACCCATTGCTGAGTTAAGGACACACCTGCAGCTTACAGCTTGCTTGACTGGAGTGCTAGTGGTATAAATTCCTTCCAGATCCTGTTAAATCAATCCCGTTGTAAAACTCCAGTAAAAATAACGGCACAAAGTTCACGTTTAAAACTGAATCTGAATAGTTTTACTGTTTTTGAGAGGTTGGCTGTAACTTGGATATTTTTACTGTCTTGAATATCTTGAAAAAAAAAAAAAATGTTGTTGTTTTTGTATTTATTTTATCTTTATTTATTTGTCGAACTCGGCAAAAAGAGAAAGCTGTACTATGTGATTTTCAAAAAACAAAAGGTCGGTTTTACAGCTTTATTGACAACATAATTGTATCTCTGAATGGGAGAGGAAATAGAAAATGGGTCCTCTCTCTCGGTCGCTTGCTATTTAACAGCTTGCACACATTCCATTCCTACATCCTTTCAGTGGCTCCTTTTCTGGTTCCCATAGTCATAATGTCACAGTCATATAAAAGGCGTCTCCCGACGCACTCTCGCGGTCGTATGTTGCACCTGCGGTTTTGTTGAAATAGTTTTTTGTCGCTAGTGGTTGATAAGCTAGACAGGTATACGTTTTGTCACCATAGCTACGCTCCCTCTCGACAGCCTGTGTCAGCTCGGAACCCTCTGTGAACTCTCTGAGCAGCCAATCAGAACGTGGCAGTTAATGTTCCGCGCAAAAACCTAAAGAGTGGTGAGACAGTTGTGTAGTTAGTTTTAGGGTTTTAATGCCCTATCCTATCACCCGCACAACCGTCCCTAACAGGCCACCTCGCCTCCGTGGTAAGTAAGTAAACATGGTGCTTAACGTCCACAGAAACCGTACGGCTTATTAGGGACGGGGAGAAGGGGGTATGGAAGTGGGGGAAGAGGGAGATTATATACCTATCGCTACACTGTCACCACCAGAATGATTCCTGCGTTAAGATGGGCAGCGATGAGAGTCATTTTAATGTTTCAGTAGGAAGTGATGGACAAAGTCACAAGACAGTGTCCACAGACCACAACCTTTCTGGGCGTTAAGCAAAATGCTTCATAGCGGCACAGAATCGCGTAGGACGGACGGATCCAGAGGAGTGGCCGTCGCGTGTTTCTTGTCGAGCGAAGCGCTGTACACCCCGAACATAGCTTCGTCACAGTTCCTCACACTGCTCGAACCAGGTTGGCGAAGCAGAAGTTCTCCGAAATAGGTTCGCGTAGCAAAGGTTCGTCAAACTAAGAACACCCTGTACTAGCCAAGCTAAAGCGTAGCAGCGGAGCGAAAGACTGGTTGATTTCCAACGAAATTTTCAAAATAAGTACTGGTGCACGTTTGCTGATGACGAGAGATGTCGGCTGTAACCAACAATTAACGAGGCAAACTGCAAACATTTGAACGTTGAATTAGACTCGGATCATCGTGCATTCGACCAGTCAACACAGTGGTCTGATAGCCACGGATTTGAGGGAAATAGGCGAAACTTAAAACTCAACGCGAAACCCAGTATTGCTTTCAACCTCACTAGTTTGCAGACAGAGCTAGAGGTTTTGCCTTTACCGATTGATTTAAACCATATTTTCAGACATTGGTTGGCTAAAACCAGATCTCGGACACCGGTCGTGGATTGACTTCAAACACCGCCTTTCTTTTCGCCGAGTAGCTCAAACCAGATTTGTTGACCGGTTTTCCTCTTCGCTTTTTCCGATTACTTTTGTGCTGTCTGCTGTCTCAGCGGTTTTCTCCTCCTCCACTGCCTCGCAAAGACCTCAGTCCGCTTAGCGCTGATTGCAGGCGTTGTTTCTGTCAGCTTTTCTGGCCGCTGCCTCCTCCAATTCCCACACAAAGACCCAGTTCGCTTAACCCCTTCACTGTCCCAGCCTGTAAAATTTCCGGGCTGAAAAGTGCACACATACAATACAAAACAATACAATTACAATATAACTTCATTGCCAAGTGTCAGTACACTCATTGCACGAGGAATGTTTTATGGTGCCAAGTGCACTCATCACACATTCACGCCTGCAAACAGTATATTTACCGGTCCTTTAACACATCTACTTTGAATGCTATGCGTTTTGATGAAAATCCTTCACGTGCCAGTATAAAAACAGAAGACAGAAAGGCTTAAGGGTTTCAGATTTTGCATTTTTATTGTTTTCAAGTAACATCATGGCAGCCAAGGGGTTAAAGCTGATTGCAGGCGTTGTTTCTATCAGCTTTTCTGGCCGCCTCCTCCACTGCCCACACAAAGACCACCGTCCGCTTAAAGCTGATTGCAGGCGTTGTTTCTATCAGCTTTTCTGGCCGTCTCCTCCACTGCCCACACAAAGACCACCGTCCGCTTAAAGCTGATTGCAGGCGTTGTTTCTATCAGCTTTTCTGGCCGCCGTTGTCCCGGGCTTGGATTGTTTTGACTGGACCGTAGGCCAGCTCGACGGGTTTGGCTAACTGCTGTTTCTGAGTGACCAGTCTTCACAACTGATGTGACTGTGACAGAAAAACACTCTGCTAGGTTGTCGCACGGCCAATGAGGTTATGGAGAAGGTCCAGGCGACTCGGACCGACTCGGCTAGTGGTGGTTTGTTTGTGTGTGTGTGTGTGTGTGTGTGTGTGTGTGTGTGTGTGTGTGTGTGTGTGTGTGTGTGTGTGTGTGTGTGCTTTTCACTACAGTGTCGACAGACGTCCAGTAGGCCTAAGCTTACAGCTGTCAGCTGAATTCAGTTCCATTCACATATCTAAAAATATATATATATTTTACATCTGTGACTCCAATACGTGACAACGTGGGGCTCTCAAGCTTCAGGACAGAAAAAAGGAAGGGGGGGGGGGGGGGGGCATTTCGGTCGCCATTCATTAAAATAGGTGAGAGTATTATTTTCAGTTTGGATTGCCAGGGTTGGAGAGAGAAAAACAAGCCGACAAAAGATTCCAAGATGAAAAAGGTCTTTGGAAACTGATCGATAGTATTATGTTCCAGTTCCATTGACGCAAAGCTAAAGCTATTCTTCTTTTGATTAATTTTTATTACAAGGGCAGCATTAACGGAACCTTCTCCCAGAAAACCTGTGTCTGATGACATGACATGCCGTCCCCCCCCCCCCCACCCCCCACTCCAGCACACACACTCCATTCTCCCCGCCAGCTGAATGACTGTGACTGGAATGAAACGGCATTCTTCAGCAGGCGGTTTGGCCTCATTTTGTAAGCACACACACACACATCTCTCTCTCTCTCTCTCTCTCTCTCTCTCTCTCTCTCTCTCTCTCTCTCTCTCTCTCTCTCTCTCTCTCTCTCTCTCTCTCTCTCTCTCTCTCTGTACTATATATGTATATGCTAAGCAAATTAGGTGATCGCTTTCAGTCAACAACTTTCAAAAGATGAAATCGAATCCGGACTAACAGGACCCCTGGTGTTCATATATATATATTTGTCTCGGTTTCCTCTTTCTGGCAGTTAAACGTTCATTTTAGCTGAGCCGTCACGCGTGATATACCCCCTTGGGTGTCGCTTATCCTCGCTTGATTAGTTTTTTCTCGGGGTCGTTCTAGTGCTTGTAACCCGGTAAACAGCTTTGTTGTTGTCGAAAAAGCAAACGTTTTGACATTTTACGTACAAAGCACGAAAGCATGTTACTAATTAGTGGGATGCAGTTAGACCAAAAGCGCTGTCGTAGCAGGGTGAGTGCCTTTTAGCTTGGACACTTTTACATTTAGAGAACGGCATGGTCAGCATCAGGCGGACATACCTGAATCAATCTACAAACAAATAAAGCAACTGCATGTCATATTTACGACTTCTCGGTCGACACCGAATTTCAAATGAGAAGTCTGAGGACTGGGCGGCCGTAGTCAGAAAACGGAAATGGTTCTTGTCGGTTGTGCGTAATCATAGTATTCTTCCATCCCAAGTCCTCTTGCTCGCATCAACAATGAATGCGTGTTACGATCACAAGAAGCGAATTTTACCACAGATGTCGGACATGTGTTGGATAAAGTTCCTTCATGTCATTTACATAGTATCAGTAGGCGTTGGGGGTATGTTTATGTCCACATAGTATCAGTAGGCGTTGGGGCCAGGTTGGGTGATATGTTTATGTCCACATAGTATCAGTAGGCGTTGGGGCCAGGTTGGGTGATATGTTTATGTCCACATAGTATCAGTAGGCGTTGGGGCCAGTTGGGTGATATGTTTATGTCCACATAGTATCAGTAGGCGTTGGGGCCAGGTTGGGTGATATGTTTATGTCCACATAGTATCAGTAGGCGTTGGGGCCAGTTGGGTGATATGTTTATGTCCACATAGTATCAGTAGGCGTTGGGGCCAGGTTGGGTGATATGTTTATGTCCACATAGTATCAGTAGGCGTTGGGGCCAGGTTGGGTGATATGTTTATGTCCACGTAGTCGCACTGCCTGCACCCCAGTCAACAGCTGGATGAGTGTTTGCGGACGTTGCTTCTCCTGCCAGGTAATCGTTGCTCCTCCTGCCAGACAGTCGTTGCTCCTACTGCCAGGTAATCGTTGCTCATTGTTGCTCCTACTGCCAGGTAGTCGCTGCTCCTACTGCAGGCAATCGTCGCTACTACTGCCAGGCAGTCGTTGCTCCTACTGCTCCTACTGTAGACAGTCGTTGCTCCTACTGCAGGCAATCATTGCTCCTACTGCCAGGCAATCATTGCTCCTACTGCCAGGCAATCATTGCTCCTACTGCCAGGCAGTGGCACACTTCTTCCTTCATGGCGCTTTCCGTCCACACAAACCATAAACCTTGCTAGGGACGGGCAGATCGCACACTTCGCCGGCCCAGCTTAGCGACACCAGCTGGCCTTGATCACCACGCGGTTGCAAAGCCATTTCCGGTGTCTGTGACCTGTCCAATTGGCCGTTTTGTAACAGAGCAGAGGGCCAGTGTTTGCTCGATGTGCCAAAGGCAGTGATTGGTTGAATGTTGGTTAGGTCGTCTACTTCAGATTTTATATTTTAACTAATCAAGCGTATTTTTCTAATTCGCCCCTCACCTCCCCACCCCACGGCGTCCCCCTAAGTGAAGAGAGAGAGAGAGAGAGAGAGAGAGAGAGAGAGAGGAGAGAGAGAGAGAGAGAGAGAGAGAGTGTGTGTGAGAGAGAGAGAGAGAGAGAGAGAGAGAGAGAGAGAGAGCGTGCGTGCTTGTGTGAGTCTGTACATGTGTAAGCGCGTGTGTAGTGGTGGTGTGGTGGAGCCGGCAGGTAGGCTGAAGAATGAGGAAAGGCTGATGTTGACGTGAGGAGTAAGACCATTGTGTGTGTGTGGGGGGGGGGGGGGGTGTCGGCTGATATTATTGAAGTACAGCGAGGAGGGGGCCAACAGTAACTTTTCGGGTTCCAGGTAATAGGTTTCGGGAGAAGGGGACCACGTTCTTTTTGTCTGACAGGTGTGTGGTGAACCCGAGCGTGAATCTCGTGTCTGGTGTTCAATTCCATCCCGCCACCCCTCCCCACCCCTTCAGGTCACCTTCTCCATTGCCGGTGTGGACTGCAATGTTGTGGACTTTCCTCGATGACCCACCATGCTGGCGCGGTTTGGGCTCTAATCGGTCACGCGTTTTTTGTTGTTTTTGATCGTTTGATTTTATTTTTTTTTAGGTTTTTTATTTTATTTTATAGTTTTTGGGGTGGTGGTGGTGTTGTTTTGTGTGTGGTTGTTTTTGTTGTTTTGTTTGTTTTTGTTGTTGCTGATGCTGCTTGCGTGTGTGTGTGTGTGTGTGTGTGTGTGTGTGTGTGTGTGTGTGTGTGTGTGTGTGTGTGCGTGTGTGTGTTTTCTTTTTCTTTTTTGTTGGTTTGTTTTGTTTTTGTTGTGGTGATTGTTGATGGTTTTTTGTGTCTTACTTGTTTTTGTTTTTTCTTTCTTTCGCGTATAAAAACTATAACGCAACATAGCATTTAGTGTCAGCACATGAAATTTGATTGTTTTGTTTGTCCGCTCTGTAGCTCTCTTCTTCTCAGTTCAGTGTTCTAAATAAAACACATGTACACGGACGTACACACACCCCCCGAGTCGATTTTTCAATTGTTGATTGATCAAACGAGAAAGTCCGGACTGATTTCTACTGATGACATGTTTTTGTCTGATTGCGTCAGATTGGTCTAACAGTTAGTTATGATCTTGATCACGTCACGTGCATGTGACAACGTCTGGCGTCTCATTATATTTGTGTAGTGTCTATTGCGGTGCGGCACCGCGAATGCACGAAGTGCGGTCATAGCAAGCTTTGGTGAACATAAGGTTTTTAAAAGTTCTCACTTTTCAGCCGTGTGTGTGTTTGTGAGAGAGACAGAGAGAGTGAGTAGAGCTCACACAGTGGAGTCATTTCTCGACCCGTATGTTTATTAAATCTGATGAGACCCTTGACAATAACTGAGCGTAGTAGCAGGCCACCACACACACACACACACACACACACACACACACACACACGCACACACACGCACACACACGCACACACACGCACACACACACACACACACACACACACACACACACACACACACACACACACACACACACACACACACACACATACATATGAAAAGATGAGCATGCGTGTGAGAGAGCCCAGGAGCTGTGTGAAAGTCGAGGTGGACGTCCTGGGCTCCCGTCCCTAAACAGCCTACGGTTTCTGTGGACGTAAAGCAACACTTCAGCAACATGCGTGTGAGGCATTTCAAGCTGGCGACAAGACGACTCAGCCTCGTCACCGTCCTCCTCCGTTGGTAGTCAGTGCTTACACTGTCACTTAGTGTCAGACAACTGTATCGCTTCTGGCCGCTACCCTTTCGTAGGTGGACTGTCGTACACCAATATTCACTCTTATCTTTTCATATACGGGTGTCAGAAGTACGTTATTGATCCGGGCAGCGTACATGGATTATACACACAACGGCGCATAAAGACGGTATTATACACACAGTTTGCGAATATGGTCAGAAATTTAGCGAGTCCAGTGAGTAGCAGTTGTGAACGGCAGTAAACGATACAGTTGCAAGCACCGAGACGAAAGACAGGCAACCTGCGCTGTCGGGACTGGTGTCTGAAGTATGAGACAACCTGCGCTGTTGGGACTGGTGTCTGAAGTATAAGGCAACCTGCGCTGTCGGGACTGGTGTCTGAAGTAATGAGGCAACCTGCGCTGTCGGGACTTGTGTCTGAAGTATGAGGCAACCTGCGCTGTCGGGACTTGTGTCTGAAGTATGAGGCAACCTGTGCCGTTGGGACTGGTGTCTGAAGTATGAGGCAACCTGCGCTGTTGGGACTGGAGTCTGAAGTATGAGGCAACCTGCGCTGTCGGGACTGGTGTCTGAAGTATGAGGCATCGTGCGCTGTCGGGACTGGTCTCTGAAGTATGAGGCAACCTGCGCTGTCGGGACTGGTGTCTGAAGTATGAGGCAACCTGCGCTGTCGGGACTGGTGTCTGAAGTATGAGGCATCGTGCGCTGTCGGGACTGGTGTCTGAAGTATGAGGCAACCTGCGCTGTTGGGACTGGTGTCTGAAGTATGAGGCAACGTGCGCTGTCGGACTGGTGTATGAAGTATGAGGCAACCTGCGCTAATGATGATGATAAGTTGATGCTTAATGTCCTGAGATGTCATTTGACATATTAGGGACAAGTTGTGACCAATGCCGAAGCACGGTTCAATAATTCTTTACGTCCACGGAAACCAGAAGGCTCGTTAGGACGGACAGCCCAGGACGTCCACCTCGACTCTCACACAGCTCCTGAACTATGAACCAACCTGCGCTGTCGGGATTGATGTCTGAAGTATGAGGCAACCTGCGCTGTCGGGACTGGTGTCTGAAGTATGAGGCAACCTGCGCTGGCCACAGCACTCATCGCTCATACCAAGTTTGTACTCTCGGCGTGCTACAGGTACAAGTCTTGCGGCGCTAATCCGGGGCAAATTTCACAGCCTGCGGACAGCTAAATTCAGAACGTGCCGTGCAACGTGTCCGCAGATCAGCACCTGGGCTCCAAAAAGACGGCGTGCTCACCGACCCACCGCCGTTCAAAGCGCCTTGCCGTGCTGAAGGGGTGAAAAGTCAGACTGAGTAGCGCTCTTGGACAGCAATATTGTGTATCATTTTCCGATCTTCTTGAACGCGGACGGATGCGTAGATAATTGGTTTTTTAACGCCCAGTCAACCAGTTTGACACCGACATAGCGGCCGAGTTGAGGGACAAGGACGATGCAGTTTGACGCACTTTCCTTTGGTCTCGGTCTCCAGCCTAATTAAAATTATGCAATACACGTTCTTACCAGCTTGTCCAGCAGTATCCGGCAGTCGGGGCACCGCGGACGCATAAATGAAGTTCCCCATGCTCACTGCAGAGAACCCAGACCTTGTTTTGTGTTCCTGGTTTTAATGACGTAGTACCGACCAGCAGGAGCCTTGACCTTGTCTTGTTTTGTGTTCCTGGTTTTAATGTCGCAGTACCGATGAGCAGGAACCCAGAGCTATCGCAAAGGTTACCTCTAAATGTTAAAGGAAAAGTCCAAGTTTTTCAAATATGCAAAATGACCATCCCTATGGCTGACAAATTAGTCACTATCTTCAGATTTACCGATTTTTTAATTTTTTTAATGAGTTTAAATAGCGTTTTTACCGATTGTATTACCTGTAGGCTAACCAAGACCACAATCTGGAAGTCACGCGCGGGTCAGGGCATAGGTTTGCAAGTACTATGAAAGCTCAGCATTGCGGCCAACGTCGCCATGCTATTCATTGCTTCAGGCCCGCCTTTCTAGACGTTATCCGGGATATTGGGCCCCAACAATAGCTTTCACTCGATTCCACCTTGCACGAATAAACGCTGAAGTGTGCACCGACCGGAGTGAAGACAGCGCACACAGCCACACCGGGGCGAGGGAAGGTAGTGCGGCGGTGTCGCACAGCCACACGGGACCGCGGGAAGGTTGTGTGGCTGCGTCCCAGCAGCTGCCCCGCGCGTTATGGCGCAAATGCATCACCGTTGAACATGCCTCGAGTGCCATCTCGCTAGAGACTATCGCTGTGTTTTTTTTTTTGTTTTTTTTTTTTTTTGGGGGGGGGGGGGGGGGTTAAAGCAACATAGAAACAACCGTGCAATCAACCCTGCCAAGGGAGGACGTTAACCACATAGCTCTTGAGTTGATAGTGTGTGT
>OY757545.1:23248173-23273160 GCA_963584105.1 Alviniconcha strummeri | reverse complement strand
ATCGTGTTGCAGATGGAATGGAACAATCTTGGATTACTGCTCATGTGTTCCAGTTGACTTGTTTGCTGACTGACGTTTCGTGCCCAACTTGTGGAGAAACCGGACTGTACATTTCAGTGTGTGAGGGATTGGATCAGTGGGCTCGATTCGCATCAAAGCTAGCTTTGACTTGCGATCTTTGCGAGTACAAGAAATTTTAAATGTCGTCTCCACGAATGCAGTTCAGTGACAAGAAGAACGTAGCGTATGAAGTCAACCCAAGAATGGTTGTATTTAGCCACGAAAGCAGTACTGGAGACAATCAAGTGATCATGATGTTGGGAATACAAGCACACGGTGATGATGACTTTGTTCCATCGTTTTCTGTTACTTTACTTTTTGTTGCATATTTTCAGCTTAAAATTCCTAAGGCTCTGGTTGTAATAAAGATACAGCTTTGAAACTTGACATGGTGTTACTCTATACATTTATCTTGATTCATACAGAAGGTTTTATTGATAAAGTGAAAATTGTTGTATTTATGTAACATGGAATATATACAAATCACTGAATTTTCCAGATGTTTATGTAAAATATTTGTAAAAAGTCAAAAATGAAGATATCCATAAAACCTTCTGTATGAAGTTTGATATTGTGTTCTTAATTAAAGTTCAAAAGGCAGTTTTGTTCTATGTGCATTATCTTTGGAGGAGTAGGGATTTTTTTAAAGGTTGTTTGGCGGCCATCTTTGATTGTTTCCATGGCAACAGGTGTCGAAAACAACATATAATTATACTTTTTTAAACTTACAATGTAAGGTCTTTCAAATGACCCTAAATGCAAAATCTTGATTTGTCAAAGAAAAAAAATCAATTTGCACTACCATATCCCCCCTTAAAAAAAAAAAACTCGTACGTAATGATAAAAATAAGTCAAATTCATTTGAACCAGCAAAACATGTAAGCATTGGGCATTAAAAGTTATATTCAGGCACCACACGATGTTTTTTCTTTGTCAAGGCAAGCAGCCGATGACTTGTCATCCCGAAATACATGCATGTTACACATAATACTTTTAATAGTATCCATGTATTAATTATGCACAAATCAACATACATGTTTGGAACTTGTTCCCCTTGAAATGACCAGGTGATATTCCCAGGGAACGCTAGTCTCCTCACCCCAATGCAGAGTCTGGCCAGATCCCACAGCCCAGCGGAGAAACGTTTCCCTGCCAAGTTCTAGACTTTGGTCACCCAGTTTTCCAGAACTTGCCAGTGAAACGTTTCTCTGCTGGGCCAAGGGATTTGATGTACGTACGCCTACAGCACACAGTTCAATTTTTCTCCTTCTTTCACCACCTGGGGGGAAGTAGGGCGGGGGGAGGGAGGAGGCAGAGATTTACTGCTAGTCAGGGTTCAGATCCATAACTTTTTTTTATCCCGAGTTAGAACCACACCTTCTCACTCAACTCAGAGCTAATGACACAAACCAATGTGGATAAAACAATCAAACAAATGGAGCTAATGACACAAATCAATGTGGATAAAACAATTAAACAACCAGAGCTAATGACACAAACCAATGTAGATAAAACAATTAAACAACCAGAGCTAATGACACAAACCAATGTGGATAAAACAATCAGACAAACCCACCTTCTCAGTGCTAGACTTTGAGGCTCTTCCAGTTCTTTCTGGTGTTGCACTGCGCTCCTTGCTTCTGCGGGATGATCTCCGTGAAGGGGAGGGCGGAGGAGACCGTTCAGCACCCTTTCGTAAAGATCTCCGGGACGGCGAGACGGGAGGGGAGCGATCAACACTCCTCCGACTTGACCTCCGGGTCGGAGCAGAGCGATTGTCGTTGCTGTTTTCATCCTCACTAGCATCGAGCCGCAAGGAGGGCATTTCACCAGACCACCCGCTGTCACGGGACGATTTAGTCGTCCGTCCTGGGGAAACGCGGCGAAGCTTGGGGGGAGTAGGCTCACTGGTTCCTTCCCTGCTTTCAGTTGACGCCGATGCCGAGTCCTTTCTCAGAGTCGCTCGCCTCAATGTGCGCGTTGGCTTCCCAGATCGTTCAGGCGTGATGCTCCTGGAGCTGCGCCGAATTGGCGTGGGTGGTTTGATTTCCAAACTGGGCACATCATCATCAGCCGCAACCTCAACAATGTCTGAGGTCTCTAATTCTTCCACAATTTTCTTGGGGGCAGAACTGGCTTGCCTGACTGCCAGAAGTAGGTTCTCTTCGGCTGGTTCGATGGTTTCCATGGCCTCAAGGCTGTGGATGGGAGGAGCCTCAGTCCCATCCTCGCATTCGATGAGTGGCGACAAGTCCTGACCAGCCGTCTTTTCCAGGACCAGCGTCGGCTCTCTGCTGGCTGACTGGGCAGTCTGCCCCGGCACCACGCGGATGACGTACTCTTCCATGCACTCTCTCGACACATGTGACACTCGTTTCGTGCTCGTGTACACAGAAGTTTGCGCGACAACTTCCTGATCCCCTGAGGACTGGGACCGTGTCCGAGGACTAACTTCCAGCGACTCTCTTACACTTCTTGACTGGCTCAGATTTGCTACGACAGTTTGAACGGCAATCGGAGACCTTTCCCTAGGTGAGATCCTTGTGTATTTTCCACTCTGTGTCTCCACAGACTCAGCACGTAAAGACGATATCGGTGATCGGACCGGAGGACTTGCGTGGGGTGATGCGGGAGCTTTGCTCGGATGCAACCTTGATTGGGCTTGCCACCTATCCTCCTCCGCAGACTGCGCGAGGGACTGTGAGAGGTGGGAGGGGGAGGGTCTGTGGGCTGGCGAAGCTGTCTGAAGGGTCGGGGAGGGGGTGGCCACAGGGACAGTGGAAGCATCACTTTCACCCTCTGCATCCATGGGCTCTGCAAAGGAGAAACACAGCTTTGTATATACAGAGATCTATCAAAGCTAAGTTTTCCCCCCAACAGACTGCCACATCAACATTACTGCAAGTGCTCCAACACAACAAAAGTCAAATGAAATCCTAGTGAAACTGAAACTGTTATGATCCAATTGTTCAAATGACTTACCACTGGGTTTTATATAGTCTGACAGGTAGTCATAATGTTTTTAATTAAAAGTGGGGTCCCAAAATGAGATCGTAATCAGTTACACCCTGGCGCACAAACACACACACAGGGTGCAGAACAAAGTTTTCTGATTTCAGCAACCCTTCCCACCAGGCTGAATACATTCCACAAGGCTTTCATAACTGACCTGCCGTCTGTCGAGAAAAGTTGAAGGTGATCTCCTCATCTGACATGGCCGCTGCCAGTGTCGGGGAGTTCTCGTGCTGGGAGTCTTCATCAGACAGCGAGCTGAGCGGCGGGCGGGCAAGGCTGTCCGGATACACGTAGGCTGGCGAGATTTCCCGTCTGCACCACAAAGCAGTCTGCTTGTTACAATACTGGGAGAGAATGAACGGCGAAAGAAAAGGGCATACAGATATGCTCACGCCTGTTTTATTTTGTCCTCTTGCAAGATCTGAACTTTCCATTTTTATCATAAAAACGACAACAAAATGTTAGTGGTACAGGACGCAAGTGGTGCACCTGCAAAACTGTAAACCTTTATCTCTCACCCTCGCACAGCTGCAAGGCAGAGTCCCAGGTTTGGTCAGCAAAATTCATGGCTTTTTCCAGGACTTTTCACAGCCAGTTTCTTTTCTTTTTTTATGTTTAAACTTTGACATAAAGAACACAATGAAATTTAAAAAAAAAAAAAAAAAAGCCACAAAGCAAAGGAAAACTTTCTTTAAGAGCAAAACACAGTAATGTTGATTATTATACTCCAGTAGGACTCAAAACAGCACAGCAGGGACAGCTTGGAAGGGTCGGGAAAGTCCAATGAAGTATTGCCCTTTAGAAATCTGTACTGGAAATTTTGCTTTCAAACGGCATTGGCTACGTTATTGTGCCGTCTGAGGACATCATACTGACAGAGCTAAAAATGGATACTGCCTTCAAAACCATCACACAAAGACAACACAAGCACTCCTTACGTTTCAGGTTCTGCAAATCGTATCTGTTTTGGCGTGGCCACCTCAGCGGCACTCTCATCCATCTTTGACTCGCTGGAAGCAACGTTCCTGGACAGCGGCGGGATGACGGAGGTTGGGGAAGGGGTGGAGGAGGGGGTTAGGGTGGTAGGGGTGGCGGGCGGAGGGGGGGACGTACTCAGGGAGCCGGAAAACCCTAACCGCTTGGGCTGACCTCTTGGCGACAGACTGGCACCTGAGGAGTCAAACACAAATAAGACCGTGTCTGGAATAAGACCATGTCTAGGATTAACTGTGCGTGTAAGGCACGTGACACAACAGTTACAGCTACACTGTCCTTGTCCTGCGTGCATGTGAGAGAGACTGAGCATGCATGTGGGCACAGCAGAGAGACGGACAGAGACTGTGTACAAATGAGAGAGACTGTGTGTGCATGTGAGCTCGTGGTGTGTGCATGTGAGCTCGTGGTGTGTGCATGTGAGCTCGTGGAGTGTGCATGTGAGCTCGTGTTGTGTGCATGTGAGCTCGTGTTGTGTGCATGTGAGCTCGTGGTGTGTGCATGTGAGCTCGTGTTGTGTGCATGTGAGCTCGTGGTGTGTGCGTGTGAGTGAGCAAGCGCTTATATTGTGTGCACGAGTGTGTGTTTGCAACACAAATGCACACACAACCCCCAAAACCCGCTGCTGCACCACACGGTCACCTGTGAAAAACACGCCTGCACAGCTTCCGTTTTCTGCCTGCCATCAGATTACTAAAGAATCAGTCACAGGCAGCTGAGTGGCACCCCGTTGCCCCACCCCCCAAACCCAAACCCCACCCAGCGGGGAAACAAAACTAACCCAGTTACCCACTTCCCTCTACAACATGCCCCTTAGCTGCCTACCACTCCTGACACCCCCACCCCCCGGGGCTGTGGCAGGCGTCTCCGGACCCCGACCCACGGGGACGGGAGGGGGTTGAGGGGAGCTGCCTGGTCTTTGCTGTATGTCCGGCCTTACAACGCCCGCCTTATCCTCCGGGGCGACCGCCAAGATTACAGACAATGAGCGTCACTCTGGTTTGTCTTCCCAGTGCCGCAGCCGCCTAAGATTCGCTTGATCATCATCTGGCAGACTACGGTAAGCGCTTCCCACACGTGTGCATGCACACACACTCCTGCTCCATATCCCTTCCTTTAACACATTTCTCTTCTTTTGTTTTTAAAGTATTATACAAACTTGAATATCTATGAATCATATCTTTCTTTAGAGTAAATAAAAAGAACCCCAACATTACATTGTGTTCAAAATGTGCAGTTTTCTCAAACCCTTTCTAAAAGAAACTGAGACTAAATGCTGAGCGTCACAAGAATATTTTTTTTAACAAGAATATTGTTTTTCTTTGTGCTAAATCACTGTAAAACAACACAGACTGATAACTGATTTAAAATGCCCATTCAACTGTGATGTCTTATATCAGGGCAAAACACATTTTGTCAGAACACAAAACAGGTTAAAAAAAAATAAAAAAAATACATACATTAAAAATAGCAGACCATCAGTCAGAACACACCAGCATTATACAGAACAAACCAAACTTTCAACAATGAAGTTTAACAGACTTAACTACATACAAAACACAGCCCACATTTACAGCAACTATACATTAAAATTAAGTGACAAAAGAGGGTGGATGAATAAATAGCATTAAAATCGAGTGACAAAAGAGGGTGGATGAATAAAAAAAAAAAAAAATCCATCACGAATCTACTGGAAGCAATGCACATGGGAGCTAAGAAAACGAGGCCGTTCGATAAGGTAAAATATCTAGGATGCAAGCAGTAAAATGCTCCCGAATGTAACAAACGTTATCAGCCGTGTTGAGCCCACTATCATGGCGTCACTGAAATCAGCGTTACCAAGGAGATCGTCATGTGACAAGCTCATTCGCTTTATTTCGCATCAGCCAAGAAGATCAGGAACACGTAGGCACAATTATTTGCTGCGAGGTGGGAGCTCAAGACTTTTAAACGGTCAGTGATTATAATACTCATATTTATGTAAATAATAAGATTTGTTGTATAGATTTGTATCAATGCATTATTACACACGAATATATATGTCCGATTTTTTTTTTTGTATATCTATGGTGTTTGTTTGTTTTTAATTTTATATGCGCCTTTTAGAATGAGTATATTCAAAAGCAAAACTAAGTGAAACACACACACACAAACACACACACACACACACACACACACACACACACACACACACACACACACACACAAACACACACACACACACAAACACACACACACACACACACACACACACACACACACACACACACACACACACACACACACACACACGGGAACTGAGCAAAGCACAGCTACTTTGTTTAAAGGCTTGTGATCACGAGTTAGGCCTGCGGTTATTTCGGTTAGGATTGTGATATTGACCCTGGGATCGTGAGATCAGGATTACGGCGTTGGGCCTATGATTTTTACGGTTAGGATTGTGATGTTGACCCTTGTGTCGTGAGACCGGATTACAGCGTTGGGCCTACGGTTATTACTGTTAGGATTGTGATGTTGACCCTTGTGTCGTGAGACAGGATTACAGCGTTGGGCCTACGGTTATTACGGTTAGGATTGTGATGTTGACCCTGGTGTCGTGAGACAGGATTACAGTGTTTGGCCTACAGTTTTTAGAGGATCGCGTCGTTGGGCCTATGGTCACAGAAATGTTACTGCATTAGGCCTAGACAGTCGCACTGCATGATCGCCATTCTGCCTTGTTCGCCACGCGAACACGCACAGCAGTAGAGCCAAATACAAAAAAAGTTTAAAGGATCGCTTATCTAATGTGACGTAAGACAACGTACGAATTTTCGGGGCAAGCCCCTTTCTCAAGCGACAAAATAACAAGTTATGCATTTATAAAAATTAAATCCGCCAATTAAAAAAATCCGGCCATTTCTTTTTCTTTCTTCTTCTTCTAACCTTTTGTTTTCGTTTTCTTTTTAATCTGAGTATTCATAAATCAGACGATACCCGCATGTGTTAGCCTTATAAACTATGAGTCAGGCGATCAAGATTTCTGTTGTGTGTTTGTCGTAGTAGCGATAAGCTGACTGATTCCATTCGAGATCGTCTATCTTTTTCTTGTTTTAAATTGTTTTTAAAAGCAAATTAAGATCAGGTTTTTGTGACGAGGAAGCGGAGGGGGACAAGAAGAGAGAGATCTGGGTGGGGTGGGGGGAGGGGAGAGAGAGAGAGAGAGAGAGAGAGAGAGAGAGAGAGAGAGAGAGAGAGAGAGAGAGAGAGAGAGAGAGAGAGAGAGAGAGAGAGAGGCGGGTGGGGGGGGGGGGGGGGAATCGGACATCAGAAAACTCGATTACACTTTTATGGTCCCAACCATACATACTGCATACATTTGTTTGCTTTGTTTTTGTTTTTTCTTTTGTTGTTGTTTTGGTCTGTGGTTCGTTTTGTTGCCTCTGACTTTTTGACAACAATATGCCATCTTGCCATCGTAAATGTCTGTGTAATTATCATTTTGTCTATAGGTAACACTCATATAAGCATACTGCTTTTGTGTTTCCTGTACTTATTTGTTGAATATATGATTACGAGGAATGAATAAATTTTTGTTTAAACCAACCATATACCCATCTCGCTTATAAGAAAGCTATAGAGAAACAGATACTCCGATAAAAACTTGTTAGGAAGCATGGCTAAAAGATACTTCGCACTACTGCCAGCCGTTTACCTCCATCATCACATGTAGATTAGAATATGGCAGCTCTGTTTTGACTGGTTTGCCAGCAGATGCACTAAATCATCGGCAGCGGAACATAGCTGAGAAAAACTGTTTCACTACTGCTCCAGTACGTACACTGGCGACCCTTCAGTATGAACTGATCACCAAACTGCGACAGTGGCCTTCGGTTACTTCGACGACTCATTACCGCTCTACCTTTCTTCAACTCTTGATATATAATCTGCCAACCATAACAGCCCCAGTATCGACAGTCTGCTGTTTAAAAGGTCATGGAGAAAATCTCAAGGCCATCGTTCTTTCAGTGATCAGGCCCCTGCTCTCTGGAACTGGCTTCCGCCTGCAAGTCCTCAATCTCCTTTGCTTGCACTTGCGACAGGGGAAACTTCGACGTGGAGGACGGCTCCGGCGTTACTGAATATAATATATTTGGTTATCTACAAGAAAGCTTAGACCTAAGCTGGGTAGCCTGCGCATGATATGAGTGTGCTTGTATGTTTGTGTGTGCCTGTGTGTGACTGATTCTTTTCCAATTCATCATTAACATTGAGATACGTGCATCTACAATGACATGTAAGAACACTACTGTATTATCACTGTTTACGTAATTATGTGTTGTTGTTTTTATTGGGGGAGGGAGGGAGGGGGGAGAGGAAGGGAAGGGGGGGAGGGAGAGGGTGGAGGGAGAGGGGGGAGGGAGGAGGTGGGGGGGAGAGGAAGGGACGGGAAGGGGGGTGCTTAGTTGGTGTTCTTGTGTTTTGTTGTTGTTGGTTTTGGTGTATTTTTGTTTGTTTTTGTTTATTTGTTTGTTTTGTTATTTCTTGGCTTATCAGCCCATAGTTTGTCGGTGTCCTCACTGTACGTGACTGGCAAGAGTAGTGAGCCTTTGCATGGCAAACCTTCTTTCCAGGGGCGCTGCTGCAAGTCAGTGAGTGCTAGTCACGCTAAGTCCATAGCGCAAGAGATCCGTTAGCACCTTGAACACACCCTGCTACATGCGTGCAACAGATCAGTCGCCACAGTCTCAGTCCGTGTGTGCGTGGTGTTTTCCTCTGGAATCCTCCATATAAACCGTTCAAAAGTACAGCAGGGGTTTCCCATACATGTGCATTTCACTCCTCTGAACCTGCCTTGATTAAAAGGAAGTATCTGTCTAGGCTAGGTGTGTTCATTTAAATCATATAATATGGAGCATTTTAATATCAAAGCTGATTACATTTATGATCGATGGGTCTTGGTCGCCTATATTCACTAAGCCCGACACCCCAACCGCAGATAGTAACCTTGATTTTCAGAGATGTCACCATACAATGCTACGGAAAAGGGGACACGTTTGCATTGAATCCTGCTTATTTCATCGGATCATACATTTTCAGGGACAGCTCCAGGTCCATGTGGTTTGAACGAAGCATAACGATAAAGATGTCGAATGTACGAAGCCTGCTGCTCTTCCTCAGTGCCATTACAGGTAAGTGTCAGTTTTCCCTCTGTGTTTACCTTTTCACCATTTGCCGGTATGCTTGCTACGTAGGTCTCTGTTTATGTTAGTGCATGCGGAAACTGTCGTTCATTGTCAAGAGTATGATCTTCGCTGACGTCATATCTGTTCCTATCTACTCCTGACAGCAAGGAGCTAGCTGTACGATGGCAATGATGACTGTGCTGATGTTTGCGCGCACACGCGAGTGTGTGAATTTTATTGCTTCCGACTGTATTCACATAAACCCATTTGGATTGCACTGAAATGCACAGTGACATTAATGGCGCTAGTTATGAAAAACACTGGCCCGGCCGTACGTAACGGATGCTGCTAGTGATCATGCCGGTAAGGTAATGAATAACACTGACCTCTTGCAGGAACCATGGCGATAGATCTGATAGTGATCATGGCGGTAAGGTAATGAATAACACCGACCTCTTGCAGGAACCATGGCGATAGATCTGATAGTGATCATGGCGGTAAGGTAATGAATAACACCGACCTCTTGCAGGAACCATGGCGATAGATCTGATAGTGATCATGGCGGTAAGGTAATGAATAACACCGACCTCTTGCAGGAACCATGGCGATAGATCTGATAGTGGTCATGGCGGTAAGGTAATGAATAACACCGACCTCTTGCAGGAACCATGGCGCTGCGTATTAGCAACGAGAGATGGCGGTAAGGTAATGAATAACACCGACCTCTTGCAGGAACCATGGCGATAGATCTGATAGTGATTATGTTGGTAAGGTAATGAATAACACCGACCTCTTGCAGGAACCATGGCGCTGCGTATTAGCAACGAGAGATTCCCAAGGCACGGGGAGATTGTGATCTGCGGACAAAAGCATATCGACCTAAACTGGACTTATCAGCTGGAAATGCATGAAACGCTTACACGGCTGAAATGGACATTTGAAGTAAGTCAACACGTCATTTTGTTTGTCATCTTCGTTGTCGATACCTAGTTCAACAGCATTACCGTTAACACCACTGACCATCGTTGGTCACAGTATATCGCTTAACACCCCCTTTTCTTTGTTAAGACCGCACTTTCGGTGCCAGTTACCACTTCCGTTGTCAATAAAATACTTTCGTTTTGAAACCCCCACTTCTAATGTGAACATGTGGCTTTCAATGTCAGTACCAAGTCGACTTCCGCTGTTAAGACTTCTATTGTGTACACAATGATGTAATTTCAATTGCATAATTTTAATTGTGAATACCTCCGTATTCAGGTTATTTACATTGTGTAATTAATGGCTGTAGATATAAATTATTCAACAGCAGGACACACAATGAGCGATAAAACACATAAAGGCTGTCTCGTAAGTGAATAATATTTTATTTTACATTACTTATTACCTCCTGAATATTTCTTCAGCAACCCTGTCTCGGAGGCTCTATGCCTGATGCGGTTCATCGTCATCACTGCTGTCATTATTCCGATCCGATTCCTACCCTTCTTGTGGAATAGCTCGATACTCTCCTTCCTTCTCTCACTCCTCTCGCCAACTCTTCCCTGTCCTTTGGCGACTTTCCTCAAGTTTTCAAACCTGCTTTTGTTACACTTCTTAAAAAGCCATCTCTTGACCCGAACGAACTACAGGTCTCCACTCTATCATTTGTCTCCAAGATCATTGATTTTTTCCCCTTCTCAGCTCTCTGAACGTATTTCTGCAAACAACCTCTACCGTCACTTTCAGTCCGCTTGTTTACTCGGACACAGCACCAAAACTGCGCTTCTGAAAAAAGTTAATGACCTTCTCCTCTCTTTAGATGATGGACAGGTTTCTCTGCTCGCTCTTTCGGACCTGACAGCAGCCTTCGATACGACGGACCATAGCATATTACTCAACCGACTTCACCATGATTTTGGAATACAAGACATTGCTTTAGAATGGTTTTTATCATATCTTACAAACCGCACTCAGTCTGTCAGTATTCACTGCCACACCCTTAAGCCAGCTCCCATCCCGGGGACGGGGATAGCTCAGTGGTTAGAGCGCCGGACTCGTGACTGAAAGGTCCCGGGTTCAAATCCCTGCAGGAGCGGCGGGAGAATTTTCTTCTCCAGGGTCGACTTTCTGTGCTGACTCTAATGTCGGTATCCGTTCCACCCCCGTGTTACCGCAGTAGCACGTAAAAGATCCCGGTCATTCTGCCAAAAGTGCAGGTGGCAGGTTACAGCTAAACACGCATACACCTTACGTATGTGGCTTTGCATGAAGTGACATGGTGCATGGTTGTATGGTGTACACAGAACTTGCGCCGAGATGGCTGCAGTTTCATGTGGCACCAGCCGTGCCAGCGCTGTAAGTACACCACTTCGGTGGATATTCAAAAAAAGCGCTATAAAAAGCTTGTCACTCATGTAGAACCACAGGCGAGCGCAGTGAGTCTGCTCAAGAGAGCGGAGAATAGCGCTATATAAGTGATCATAAATCAATCAATCAATCAATCTCATTCGGTGTTCCACAGCTTCACTTTCCACTGTCACTGAAACCCAGTCTTTCATCACTCATACCCCGATGACTCTCACCCCAAGAAATCTGCGGCCCCTCATCAAATGCCGGATCTCTGTGGCCCCTCATCAAATGCCGGATCTCTGTGGCCCCTCATCAAATGCCGGATCTCTGCGGATATTCAAAAAAAAAAAAAAAAAGGTATAAAGTATGGTGACACATTCAAGTCACAATTCTTACAAAGTAGGCATGACTGATCTGTTGCAGAAAGGTAGTTCACGTGTTCGTGGTAATTTAACTTCAACATGCCGTTGCAACGTCATCAACGATACTTTAGAGCCATTAGCGTACATCGTTCATATCGAACTATTTTAGGTTCTACTTACACCAGTTCTTCCGCCAGTAACCATCCAACGGAGTCTGTCCCAAGTTCAACATTGGGGTCTTTTTATAAAAACGAGTAAAAGCAGAAGCCGCCGACCAACCGGCCGCCTTCATGATGACATCAATGGGCAATCCTCTGCAAGCTGCAGCAGACGTACTAGCCGAGCGAGTGCCGTGTGCACTGAACAACAGAGTGTCCACACCAGCTCTCTGGAGAGTGTCTCTTACCCACCGGGAAGTGTCTGGTGACAGGATGATGAAGATACTCTCTCAACACCATCCCTACACACAGTTTCATATTGCTAGGATAAGCCAGGATTTCGATGGGGCCAAGTGTCTTCCTTTCATTGAATGCTTTAAAAGTGAGGTGATGTGAAACACACACTTACTAGTATCCAGTGTCATATCGCCAAAGACACATGACGAATATGGTCGACGGCAATATCCTTCTGTTTTTTCAGTCAGCAAGTACTTTGCCATTATCTTTCCAATTGATTTACAAAGGTTCTTGTTTCTTCTTTCAACCCATGGAGTATCACGTTCTCGCGCATAGACTTACTTTTGAGGTCGAAGATTTCTTCGTGCTGGGATTCCAATCACCGCTCGAGACGAATGATGTAGCTTTCATTCGTGCTATCTCTTTCGGTAGTTTTCTGTTCTCATCCTTAGCATCTACAATACTTGAATCCTGGTCGTTTGCATGGGCTGTCTGTTCTTGTAGCCATTCCTCTATTCCACCATTCCCGTGCACGTCACCATGTAGACTGTCAAGCTTTTCGAATGTTGTGGGCAGCTTCGTCACTGACCTGTAAGGTGCAGTAAGTGTGTGTGAATCGCTCACCTCGTCTAATGTCTTTGAAACATCCGCAGTATCTCCTTCCTCTCCTTCCGAGAATTGTAGAATCCATGTTGGAAGGTAGATGTTATAATGTTCAGGTGTCCAGCTCGCCTTCCTTCACCAGGAACTCGACAAATAGTTTACCAGCTAGAAGCACATGCGTGTGTCATCCGCCTTTTTTTCAACCGGAAGTCCTGTTCATCATTGCTCCTGCTCCATGTTCTCGGCTGTCCTGTCCCAGCTATCGCCCTTTTCCTCGTACATGTGCTCTGTTTGCCTGCCTCTTCATCACTGTTTACCTGCTTCATGTCCCTTTCCCTGTCTTTTTCATCACTATTTCCCCGTCTCATTTCCTCCATTTACCTATCGTTTTTATCATTGTTTCCCCGCTCCATGTCCTCCATTTACCTGTCGTTTTCATCACTGTCTCCCAGCCCCATGTCCTCCATTTACCTGTCGTTTTCATCACTGTCTCCCCGCTCCATGTCCTCCATTTACCTGTCGTTTTCATCAATGCCTCCCCGCTCCATGTCCTCCATTTACCTGTCGTTTTCATCACTGTCTCCCCGCTGCATGTCCTCCATTTACCTGTCGTTTTCATCACTGCCTCTCCGCTCCATTTACCTGCCGTTTTCATCACTGTCTCCCCGCTCCATGTCCTCCATTTACCTTTCCCAATTTCATCACTGTCTCCCCGCTCCATATCCTCCATTTACCTGCCCCGATCAGCAGTTTACCTGCTCTATGTCCTCCACTTGCCCGTCCCATTCATCACTTTGGGAGCAGCTTCCATCTGTAACAAGTTTATATTTTTCCTGCTATTATTTCTTCACAATTATTAATCCTTTGCGGGTAATCCGGGTTGCCTTAGTTGGGTAACGCTGCAGGAGCCGCAAGGTCGACGATATCCAGTCCTCCTAACGTGTGTAATGTTTGATTGTTTTATGTCGCAATGGGGAATACCTATTCGTTTTTCCAAGTCAGCTGCGAAAATGTCCTCTATGCTTCTGCTCGTCTCTCCACATTCCTGTAGACCCGTTATGTGCGCGGCCAACAGCTTACAGGTCCCATGCATTGCCAGCAGTACGTAAATCTGCCCAGTCTGGCAGTGCAGCCGTGCTCCCAAGGCAAAAGAAGCCACATTTCCGTGCTAAAACAGCTAATGCATTTGCATTGTATTGTATTTATTGCACGCTTCTTCTTCTTCTTCTTCTTCTTCTTCTTCTTCTTCAGAGCTCGAAAGGCACTAACAGAACGCTGGCTACAATGGACAATAATGGCATTTTCCATGCGGTTGATCGGAGGGTGACCTATCTTGGTGGAAACGGCATACGTATTTCCAACCTTACAGCTGACGATGACGGGCTGGTGAGGGGCGAAATCATGTTCAGATTCAGTGGTGTCTCTCTAATAAAGGAGTCTGTGGCCAACGTCACATCACGTATATTCGCATTCGGTAAGCCTACTATATGCACTTGCCCCTCTGCTTTTCTCCGTTTGATTTTCACAAACGCATTTCGGTAAGCCTACGTTTTGCGTTTCACGATTCTAATGCTGACTGGCGTGAGCACGTCTCACGTTCTCCTTCGTTAGTCGTGCCAAAGCAAGTGCAGCAATTCTGCACCGCGCCAGTGTGGTAACCATGGCTGACCTGGGCTTTTCAAGATCCGGTCCATGAGCATTATTTTGAAATGTCGAGCAGCTGATGCAAAGGTGGGCTGTGGCAAATTCGGACCAGTTTTCACATACTTAGCTACTTACCCACTTTGACACGCTACTGACCTCTGAACTTTCTCTCTGTCACTTTTCTGTGCCATTTGAGTTTTACGTCATATAATATTGATTACGTCACACCTATTACACGTCATTGTCATGCCAACATTCTTCCAAGCACTGGACAAAACCAAAACAGTTACGTCACTTTTTCATCGTTTTTCACCGTTTAACTGTTGTTTAAATGTTTTGTAGCTTGATAAGAGGGATTACACCGAAAATTCGCATGTTGTGTTTTATCCCAATGAATAGCGTTTTTGTTTGTACCTTTTACGTGTTTGGATGATATTTCACCCCACTTCCCCGATGACATAAAAGAGAGAGAGAGAGAGTATGACGCTGGTCAGCAAGTAGTGATAAGTGATATACCACATGTTGGATATCAGTTTTAGGGACCAATGACTGGAAGAATCGCAGTTAGATACGGCTTTGTTGCTAGGTGGTTAGCTGAAGCGTGGGTCGAGGTGAGTTCATAACGCATAATTATGACAGACGCTCAAACGGTACGAAGGCACTCACACAACTCAGTCCTGTAAAAAGTCCGGTAACAACAACAATATAACTTTATTGCCAAGTGTCAGTACACTGATTGCACGAAGGATGTTTTGTGGTGCCAGGTACACTCATCACACATTCGCTCCAGTCATAAAACATTTAATTACAACAACAGCAAATAAACATCCTGGTAAAAAGTCATTCATAGATACTGAAAAACATGAGAAAATTCCACTGGCATCAAGCTGTGCATATCACATAATATAAAATAATACTGTCAACACCAACCCACATTATGCTTATGTTTCTAGAAACATCGCAGAGTTAATTCCATCCGTATCCAAATCATGCCGACTTTACAGCCAATACCACGTTCAAAGCAGACACAACTTCGTCTGCCACTCCGACGTAGGCCTACTATTCAGTCTCGTGCGCCTTGTCGTCTGCTGGGATTGTCACGTGACAAGTTTTGCCCGTTCGACTTGAGTCGTCTGTTCAGGAGATAAATTCATTGTACTGTCAAAACTGAATAGATACGAAAAACAAAGAAGCTTAAGCCGTTCGGAGACTATTTTCATTGTTTGTGGGCTTGTGTCAGTTTTGTTGTTGTTGGTTTTACATCAGTGCGATTAAAACCTCTCCCCTTCCCCTTCCAGAAGAAGGCCGACGCCGAAATATTGGGGTCATTTTAATTCTTGTTGTCTTAGCTCGTTTTTACTCCTGTATATACACATATGAAGACATCTGCATCGTGACGAAACTGCAATTCTGAGATCTGGATGCTGTTAATCCGCAGGTCATTTGAATAATTGGACTGACCACAATGGCTGTGGGTTTGAGTGATCACCGTTATCTTCCTGTTGTTGGAACCGCGCCCTGATGAAGTCGTCCAGGTTGACTGGGCGTAAAATAAAAAATAAAAAAATAAAAAAATAAACAAACAGCAGCAACAACAACAAAACCATGTTCCTTACCTGCTTGCTCGTCTCTGAAGTAGCCCGAGGAGACAGACCTAAACCAGATTACTGTATAATCACCACGCCTGCACTTCGGACTAGATATCTACATTTCGAGGGTCAGCTGTTTTTGTGTTATGGGGTACCAGATAAAGAACTGGTTTTTGAATCCCATCAGAGTCATGTGGGATGTTTGAGCCCTGACTGGCTCCTGCCCAAACCTGGGAGTGCTATGGGCCCAGTGGGAAGGCTAGGACCACACAACCGAACTTCACAGATGGGTCTTTGAGAGTGTCGCTCTGATGGTGGGAGATACCGGCGGCCTGCTCTCTGGGGGAGGGGGTGGGTGTTGGAGGGGGGGGGGGGAACTCACTCAGTCTGACTCCGCGACTTAACTAAGATTGTCGTCAGTAGGGGGCATAGTAGGTGGTGTCCTGCGTATGTTGAATCAGAACAGGCACTACTGAACACCACCAAAGTGACTCGGCAGCAATGCAGTGTTTCCTTCGGATGGCAGCCCACCAACGATCTGACGTCTCCTCCTGCGGACCCTGGCGGCGGGGCGGCGGCGTGGACTGAGTCTTGGATGGGAGTGGGGCGGCCGGGACAAGCGTGGTTAAATCGAAGATAACATTTGATTAGCTGTTTATGCTTTGCCTCTACTTCTCGGATTTGTGTTTTTTCCCTTAATATCAGGAGTTGATTTAAAACTGCAGCTTCCTGTATGGTGTTTTGATGATTTGACAATAATCTGTTACCAGAAATAAAGGTTTGCAATAGTTGAAAAATGAATGTTAAATCCATCGGTAAACTCTCTCTCTCTCTCTCTCTCTCTCTCTCTCTCTCTCTCTCTCTCTCTCTCTCTCTCTCTCTCTCTCTCTCTGTCACGGAGGATCGCCAGCTTATCGTCGCCGTGACGGAAAGTGGCGATCAAGGGGCGTGGGTTGCGCCGAGAGGCACTGGACATTGGGCCGATACGATGGGTTTGTTCAACGTCGCTGTTGACACCCATTTTCTGTCACAGGAGAAGTAATTCAGCGTTCCTACCAGCTCTTCTATGTCGGCTGTCTTGTCGTTTCGTGTTGATTCATAAATTCCAAGGAATTTGAGATTTCGCTGTCTTGAAGCGATGTCCATTTTTTCCATGTCCCTTTCTAGCCGGCCAAGTCGAGTGTGAGCGTTGTCCCTGTCCCATAGCAGCTCACTGAGGTCAATTCGGTCCTGCTGCACATCTTGTTTCAGCTTGGTCACGTCAGTTTCAATCCGCTTCAAAGTCTGGTCCAGTCTTTGGAAACTGCCTTCCAGCTGACTACAAAGTGCCGCATTTTGCAGATGAAGACACTGGAGAATTTGCGTGAAGCGATTCTCAATAGCTTCCTGTACTGTCTGCATGACGGTGTCGCAAACTCCGCCGCAGGGCCCCGGGTTCGGTTCGATGTCCATGCACCGTGTCAACAGCAGTATGGCAAGGCAGTACAGCACTCCGTGACAGAGACCTCCGAGAAGTCCTCAGACAAAACGGCATCAGAGTAGCAGCTGACCTCACGCCCAGACAACGGGAGGAGATCCAACACTACAAGAAGCAGGGGAAAACTGTCTACTACAAAAACGGTAGGCTCCACGTGGAAGACAGATGGCAGCAGGACAACACGAACCGCTACCCGCGACGACACAGCGACGACAGACAGGGCGATACAAACGAGTTCTACAGGGAACCAGCGCAACCCAACAATCATCTGGACCGGTACGACGAGAGGCAAACCAACAACGACGGCGGGCGACATGATCAAGGAAACAACGACGGTCGACGTCACCCCAACGGAAACTGGCAACGCAGAGACTACAGCGCACACCACGGAGCTGATGCCCACGACACCAACTACAACAACTGGAGAGATAACAGACACCCGGATAGACTGACGGGTCACTTCCCTCTCCCTCCCCTGGGACAGGACTCTGACCCAGTCTACATGGCGGAGCAGTACCACTTCGCCTACAACTTCCCCCCTGCGCTGTGGACTAGCACTGGCGACAGCCATGTCACCCACAGACTACCCCCCACCATGCCCGAAGAAAACAACATCCCAACTGCCCCCTCCCCCTCCACCCCCGACGAGGGAAGACCAGCTGCTGGCAACCACGAGCCCGGAACCCCCCAGAGTAGCAACACTACCCCAGCCGCTGGTAGTCTCTCCATGGATGTGCCTGCGGCTGATGATTCTGTACCCCACCTACCCCCAGACACTTGTTTGCCGACGGCAGCCGTCCATCAAGAGCTACCCCCACTGACAGCAGGAGAGACAACACAGCTAGGCGACGAGGAAGAACAACAGCAACCCCACGACGAAGGAGCGACAAGGAATCAGCATCAACAACCACACGCAGAATCAACGCCGAATGATGCAGAGCAGCAGGAGGCAGATGGAGTAAAGAACTCGGACAGAGAACACCCAGCAGAAAACCCAGCAGAACACCCAGCAGAAAACCCAGCAGAAAACCAGCTCAACAGACAGGGGAACACAGACGGTGGCTCCGATCACAGCAGCTACGCGGACGCTTTGAAAAGCCCACCCCCTCAAACAGAAGCACAGGCGGAGTACACACCCATGGACACACCGGGGAATCCCCAGAACGTGCCCCAACCGTCACAACTGGTAGCCGAAAACGCACGAGATGTACGACCCAAACCAGCACAGCACAGAAGCAGCTCAACATCTGCGATGGAGACACGGACCACACGGAGCAAGTCGCAGCCGCGCACGAACACCAGCAGCACTCGCCAGACAAGTCTGCACGCGGCGTGGCAGACTGCAAAGGACAAGACACAAAAATAACAAACAGGCCAAGACCCAAGGGAAGCAGACTCGGAAAGTCACGTGAATGAACAGGTTGGTGCTGATTCAAAAGGAGTAAATCAAAAAGAAATAAGAATTTCCTCCCTAAATGTTGAACATTTTGTGGCTAAGATTAGTGAACCAGACTTTGTAAGCTACGTCAAATCGTTTGATATATTTTGTGCACTGGAAACTTTTACAGCAGATCAGTTTGACTTCAGCACGCACTTCCAGGACTATCACGTGTTTCATCGTCCAGCCATTAAACTGTCAACACACGGCAGACGATCGGGAGGGGTAGCTGTCTTGGTCAGCAAGCGTTTGATGCCTTTTGTGACACAGATTGATTGCAAATATGACAATATGATCTGTATCCAAATATCGAAAGATTGTGTAGGACTGGACAAAGATTTATTATTTGTCTCATTGTATGTTCCACCATACCAAAGCCCGTATTATAAGCAGTCTGACACGAATTGTTGCATCCACCATCTCGAAGAATTTCTCCTGAATCTGTACCAAAATGGGGAGAACGCGTCTTTACTGGTGGGCGGGGATTTCAATGCACGTATTGGAGAGTGGGATATTGTGATGGATGATGAACCAGATTTGTTTGAGGATGCAGTTAGTAGAGACAGTTTGAGAAAATCAAAAGATAAGGGCACAAACCAATTTGGAAAAATTCTCATTGACTTTTGTTCAACCTTCCATTGTATGCCACTGAACGGCAAACACAGTGGTGATCCACAAGGACAGTTCACTTTTATATCCCAGCAGGGAAACAGTGTTGTTGACTACTTTGTTGTTTCAGCTGACTTTGTCTCAAAAACCGATATGTATTTTGAAGTCGGTAGCCGGGTTGAATCAAGCCATATGCCCATACATCTCAGCATTCGAGGAAAACAAAAGAAACCAGAAAAAGAAATTCGTCCAACGCAAAGAGAGAGCATTACAAATATAAAATGGAACAGCGAAAAAGTTGAAGAGTTTAACGAAGCTATAAATTCTGATGAAACCCAAGAAAGATTTAGAGAGGCCCTGGAATTTTTGGATACAAACATTGAAAAAGCTTTGAAGACTTTTAGTGACACTTTGCTGCATGCTGGTGAATGTATGAGGCGAAAGGTATCGTTCAGCACGGGCGCCGAACGCAGCACATGTAAATGGTTTGACCGTGAATGCATCTCAAAAAAGCGTGACGCACGGCGCGCCCTCAATCGTTTTCAGAGAACACAACTAGAGACAGACAAACTAGCCTATAGACAGAAGAGAACTGTGTACAAGTCAACAACTGCAGAAAAGAAAAAACAGTACAAAATTACCGTGCACCAAGCTCTATTTGATAACAAACGAAACAGCTCCAAGTTTTGGGACACAGTTCGAAGAGCTAGACAGAGGAAAACAAAACACCCAGATATAGCTATTACCACATGGCAAGAGCATTTCCAAAATATCTTAGACAAAGGAAGTGAACAAGTGTCAAATGAAGAAAATGGAAAAAGCGAGACAAATTCACCAAATAATCCTGATCTCGAAACAAGTGAAACACATATCCCAGAGTTAGACGATCCAATTACGGAGCAGGAAGTTCGTCAAGCCATTAGAAACATGAAACACGGGAAAGCCTCTGGAATAGACGAAATATGTGGAGAGTTTCTCAAATATGCAGAAAATGTGGTTGTACCTTTTCTCACGCAATTATTCAATAAGCTTTATAATGCAAGCCTTTTTCCGGCAGTTTGGAGCAAATCGGTTATTGTACCCATTTTTAAGAAAGGTGACGATGATAATCTAGACAACTATAGGGGAATCTCTTTACTTAGTATCGTTAGCAAGGTTTTCACTGCTATTTTGAACAAGAGGCTATACACATGGGCTGAAAAGGAAAATAAAATTAGCAAAGAACAGGCAGGGTTCCGTAAGGGGTATTCAACAATTGACCATATATTCACACTGGTTTCAATGGTGAAAAGGAAATTAAACAGCAGACGTGGCGGGAAAGTTTATGTCGCCTTTGTTGACTATAAGAAAGCCTTCGATACGGTTGATCGGGATAAATTATGGGAAACGTTAGAAAAACTGAAAACATCGTCTAAAATGATAAATATGATTAAGGCCATATACTCTTCAGTCCAGTCATGCGTCAGGTGGGGTGCAAAGTTTTCCGAGTTTTTCCCATGCTCGCTTGGAGTGAAACAGGGGTGTCTCCTCAGTCCATTGATGTTCTCCCTCTTTATATCTGAAGTTGCAGACTTTGTTCGAGAAAACGGCAAGCATGGTATTCAACTAATCCCTGGGTTTGAGGAAATTTTCTTACTGTTATTCGCAGACGACATCCTATTAATATCATCCACACCATCAGGCTTACAAAATCAGATAGATAATCTTGAAAAAGCCTCTAAATCGTTGGGCTTGACAGTAAATCTTGACAAAACAAAAGTTATGATTTTCAGAAAAGGAGGACATATTGCGGCAGGGGAAAAATGGTTTTATGATGGTAAGGAAATGGAAATAGTAAACAGTTACAAATATTTGGGGTTCACTCTAACAACAAAACTGTCAAACAACTCCGCTTGCGAAGAATATGCTAGCAAGGCCAAAGGCAAAATTTTAGATTTAATGAAAACTATGTGGTCTCTTGGCAGTCTGGACACGTCTTTGTTTTTCAAACTCTTTGATGCACAGATTAAGCCAATGTTGTTGTATGCATCAGAAATATGGGGAATGTTGAGGTTGACGGCCATCGAGACAGCTCATCTTTTTGCTTGTAAAAGGTTGTTATGTGTCAGCAACAAAACACCAAACCATATGGTATACGGTGACACTGGACGCTATCCTTTGTACATCGAGAGCACCTTGTCTTCCCTCAGATACTGGCTAAAGCTACGGAGAATGCCCACAGAACGATTTCCAAAACAGGCGCTGATTATGATGCAAAATGATATAGACAACAATGGTTCAAGAAACACTAGGAGTTGGGCAAGCGACATCAAACATTGTCTCGAATCTTACGGTTTCCAAGATGTTTGGATTGGCGAGGTAGCCAACGAAACTGCATTTCTTTCAGCATTCAAGTGCAAAATGATAGAACGTTTTCAACAAGAATGGTACTCAAAAGTGTCCAGTAGCGAAAGATTTGCAACATATTGTACTTTCAAATCATCTCACGTGGCAGAAACATATCTAAATGACATAACAATAAAAAGTTTAGAGATGCTTTAGTTAGGTTGCGTTTTGGAATAAATGAATTAAGGGTGAACAAACGCTACGAATCTGAAAACATTGTTAACAAAGACTGTGCTTTCTGTCCAGGCATTCTCGAAGACGAAACGCACTTCCTATTTCATTGTCCATTGTATTCTTCAATTAGACATAAACATATAGCAGAACTCATGGCCCAGGAAGCACTGCCTACTCTCAGAGTTCTGCTGGAGGCTCCGTCCGCACTAGTTTCCAGAAAAGTAGCAATGTATGTCTTTTATGCTTTAAAGCTCAGAGAAGAAGAAATTACGTAAGCAAATGAGTCCAACCTGGTATGTGCTACTCAAGTTTTGCGGTTGTTAATATGATATGTTGTGAACTGTTGACGCTATTTTTTTTTTTTTTTTTTTTTTTTTTTTCCTATAGTTATGTATTTTTTAATTTATTTTTTATTCCCCCTCCCCCCCCCCCCTACCGCATTTGTGTATGGGTCGGTGGCCTTCACAATAAACCATGTGTCAGTGTCAGTGTCAGTGTCTCTCTCTCTCTCTCTCTCTCTCTCTCTCTCTCTCTCTCTCTCTCTCTCTCTCTGTATATATAACTGATAAAAATCAAAGAAACATATATATAAAACACAATTGGTCTGAGTGGTTCACCGGGAAATATGAAACACGTGGAAGTTTTGTCGTATTATTTGAGCTATTTACTACACCTACGTATAATAAATCATTTTCGTATGGATCCAGTTTTAAGTGCGAAATGACAACAAAACACTCAGCTTTTGGTGAGAGCTTTTTTACGCTGAGACGTTGAATGCTCACGACAAAGGAGTTATTCCCATTTTCAGTGCATTCACCATCAGATGTATCTACTGGTCTTGTCTTTTTATTGACACAAACAAGAGACAAAGAACACATTTAGGTAATAGCGTTTACAGAAAACGAAAGAGAAAGAATTTTAGATCAGTGTTCTGTGCGGTGATACACTGACGTAGGCCAACTGACAATGACTCGAGAAGCCGGCCAACCACACATGCAACAGAACAGTGAAAACATTTCAAATAGTAAGTCTTGTGACAAAGTCTATGCTAATATTCATTCATCAAACGGCTTACGCTTCTTTGGTTTGCCTATCTATTCAGTTTTTACAATACAAATCAACTTATCTCCGGTGAGTAGAGTGAAATAGACGATTTCCGGAAATAACAGGCAAAGATAATTTGACAGCATTTTCTTACTCCGGGAGAGTGAAGTCCCCTGAATGGAGGCGGCAGCTGAGAAGAGCCGATCTGCGACAGTTTTAGATCTTCAGGCATGGACCTGTTCTAATTTATACTAGACTACCAGCTGGGGGAACCTACTATCCGATCTGCATGTTCCCCAAGATCGGCATTTCTGATGTCTTTTCTGCCTTTTGTTTACGGGTATCCGTCATCTTGCCCACGTGCTCACTGTACCCCCAACAAAAGCGTGCCTACTCTGCGCTACAACCACAGGCATGGACCTGTATTGGGCGATTCAGCGAAGCTGGTTTGCTAGAGTGAATGCGCTTTGTAATCTTTCGCGCAAGAAGTCACGAGAGGTCACAGCGCACTTCCGGGCCGATTTCTGAGTAGGCGTTGCTTCACGCTGTGTGTTATACACAGAGAGTGTCGCTCTAGTGGAAGTTGAACCTAGAATCGCGAAGCAGTACAAATGCCAATACTGTTGCAGCTGCAAAATTTACCGTGGAAAGGGGATGGAGGGTGGGGAAAAAATGTCTTTGCGTCGTGTGTTTTTTGGCTGACCAGAAGATCGCGAGATCGTAGAAAAAATGCGTTTTGTGGCATCCTAAAGCACGAGCAACAAGTTATTGCTTATTGCCAGACACAATATGTCTACGGGGCTCCAAAAATGCCTTTAAAGTTGGCAGTGTAAAATTCACAAATTCACTGTCACCGCCTTCCATTGTGAAGAAAGTAAGCACCGGAAGTAAAAGCAGCCAAGGGACTTAAGCGATGCCGAGCAAAAGTCAAGGGAGTTAACAACCCCGCCTGAATCGCCCAATATACAGGCCATGCCCCTGGATTTCCGAAGATCGTCTATTAAACAGACGACTCAGGTCGAGCACGTAAAGCTTGTCGCGTGACAATCCCAGCAGACGACAAGGCGCACGAGACTGAGCAGTAGGCCGACCAGAGATACTACAGCAAGGGGATAGCCAAGCGAGCGAGCCCTGTCACGATAAGCCAGTAAACGGAGCGGCGCAACGGGTTGGCGGAGTGCCTACTCCACTCTTCCGGTCAGCGCGTAACCGTAACTTTCTGTAGCTAATGTTGGTGGGGAGGGCTGAGATTGCTTCGATTTTAAAGTGCATTTTACGCTTAGATCATACCTACCACAATGCCCGTTCAATTTTGAAGGTATCTGCTATATAATATATTCAGATCAAGTTATTCTGAGCTTTTTGTTGTTGTTTTTGTTTAATAGTAGTTTACGCAGCATTGACTCCTGTTCAGTTCTTATTCAGTAGCTACACCAAATTTATCTCATGGTTTGAAAAATTAGTGAGAGGAAGACAGGATATTTTGTCTTTAGGGTTCTCTTTCATTCCGGCATTGTTGTTTTATATTACAATATATTTATTTATTTTTAATGCGGACAAATCAATGCGGATAAAAACTGAGCGACATCAGTTACCGATCTCCCGTCAGAAACTCTCTACCTGGTTTGTTTTTTCGCGCATCGACGTCCACCCATTATAACAATGATTATATAGCTATCATAACCGAATGTAACCGTTTTTTG
>OY757545.1:23232230-23245473 GCA_963584105.1 Alviniconcha strummeri | reverse complement strand
CTCAGACCAATTGTGTTTTATATATATGTTTCTTTGATTTTTATCAGTTATATATATACAGAGAGAGAGAGAGAGAGAGAGAGAGAGAGAGAGAGAGAGAGAGAGAGAGAGAGAGAGAGAGAGAGAGTTTACCGATGGATTTAACATTCATTTTTCAACTATTGCAAACCTTTATTTCTGGTAACAGATTATTGTCAAATCATCAAAACACCATACAGGAAGCTGCAGTTTTAAATCAACTCCTGATATTAAGGGAAAAAACACAAATCCGAGAAGTAGAGGCAAAGCATAAACAGCTAATCAAATGTTATCATCGATTTAACCACGCTTGTCCCGGCCGCCCCACTCCCATCCAAGACTCAGTCCACGCCGCCGCCCCGCCGCCAGGGTCCGCAGGAGGAGACGTCAGATCGTTGGTGGGCTGCCATCCGAAGGAACCACTGCATTGCTGCCGAGTCACTTTGGTGGTGTTCAGTAGCGCCTGTTCTGATTCAACATACGCAGGACACCACCTACTATGCCCCCTACTGACGACAATCTTAGTGAAGTCGCGGAGTCAGACTGAGTGAGTTCCCCCCCCCCCCCCCAACACCCACCCCCTCCCCCAGAGAGCAGGCCGCCGGTATCTCCCACCATCAGAGCGACACTCTCAAAGACCCATCTGTGAAGTTCGGTTGTGTGGTCCTAGCCTTCCCACTGGGCCCATAGCACTCCCAGGTTTGGGCAGGAGCCAGTCAGGGCTCAAACATCCCACATGACTCTGATGGGATTCAAAAACCAGTTCTTTATCTGGTACCCCATAACACAAAAACAGCTGACCCTCGAAATGTAGATATCTAGTCCGAAGTGCAGGCGTGGTGATTATACATTAATCTGGTTTAGGTCTGTCTCCTCGGGCTACTTCAGAGACGTCCAGCAAGCAGGTAAGGAACATGGTTTTGTTGTTGTTGCTGCTTTTTTTTTTTTTACATTTTACGCCCAGTCAACCTGGACGACTACATCAGGGCGCGGTTCCAACAACAGGAAGATAACGGTGATCACTCAAACCCACAGCCATTGTGGTCAGTCCAGTTATTCAAATGACCTGCGGATTAACAGCATCCAGATCTCAGAATTGCAGTTTCGTCACGATGCAGATGTCTTCATATGTGTATATACAGGAGTAAAAACGAACTAAGACAACAAGAATTAAAATGACCCCAATATTTCGGCGTCGGCCTTCTTCTGGAAGGGGAAGGGGAGAGGTTTTAATCGCACTGATGTAAAACCAACAACAACAAAACTGACACAAGCCCACAAACAATGAAAATAGTCTCCGAACGGCTTCAGCTTCTTTGTTTTTCGTATCTATTCAGTTTTGACAGTACAATGAATTTATCTCCTGAACAGACGACTCAAGTCGAACGGGCAAAACTTGTCACGTGACAATCCCAGCAGACGACAAGGCGCACGAGACTGAATAGTAGGCCTACGTCGGAGTGGCAGACGAAGTTGTGTCTGCTTTGAACGTGGTATTGGCTGTAAAGTCGGCATGATTTGGATACGGATGGAATTAACTCTGCGATGTTTCTAGAAACATAAGCATAATGTGGGTTGGTGTTGACAGTATTATTTTCTATTATGTGATATGCACAGCTTGATGCCAGTGGAATTTTCTCATGTTTTTCAGTATCTATGAATGACTTTTTACCAGGATGTTTATTTGCTGTTGTTGTAATTAAATGTTTTATGATTGGAGCGAATGTGTGATGAGTGTACCTGGCACCACAAAACATCCCTCGTGCAATCAGTGTACTGACACTTGGCAATAAAGTTATATTGTTGTTGTTACCGGACTTTTTACAGGACTGAGTTGTGTGAGTGCCTTCGTACCGTTTGAGCGTCTGTCATAATTATGCGTTATGAACTCACCTCGACCCACGCTTCAGCTAACCACCTAGCAACAAAGCCGTATCTAACTGCGATTCTTCCAGTCATTGGTCCCTAAAACTGATATCCAACATGTGGTATATCACTTATCACTACTTGCTGACCAGCGTCATACCGTAGAACACTCTCTCTCTCTTTTATGTCATCGGGGAAGTGGGGTGAAATATCATCCAAACACGTAAAAGGTACAAACAAAAACGCTTTTCATTGGGACAAAACACAACATGCGAATTTTCGGTGTAATCCCTCTTATCAAGCTACAAAACATTTAAACAACAGTTAAACGGTGAAAAACGATGAAAAAGTGACGTAACTGTTTTGGTTTTGTCCAGTGCTTGGAAGAATGTTGGCATGACAATGACGTGTAATAGGTGTGATGTAATCAGTATTATATGACGTAAAACTCAAATGGCACAGAAGAGTGACAGAGAGAAAGTTCAGAGGTCAGTAGCGTGTCAAAGTGGGTAAGTAGCTAAGTATGTGAAAACTGGTCCGAATTTGCCACAGCCCACCTTTGCATCAGCTGCTCGACATTTCAAAATAATGCTCATGGACCGGATCTTGAAAAGCCCAGGTCAGCCATGGTTACCACACTGGCGCGGTGCAGAATTGCTGCACTTGCTTTGGCACGACTAACGAAGGAGAACGTGAGACGTGCTCACGCCAGTCAGCATTAGAATCGTGAAACGCAAAACGTAGGCTTACCGAAATGCGTTTGTGAAAATCAAACGGAGAAAAGCAGAGGGGCAAGTGCATATAGTAGGCTTACCGAATGCGAATATACGTGATGTGACGTTGGCCACAGACTCCTTTGTTAGAGAGACACCACTGAATCTGAACATGATTTCGCCCCTCACCAGCCCGTCATCGTCAGCTGTAAGGTTGGAAATACGTATGCCGTTTCCACCAAGATAGGTCACCCTCCGATCAACCGCATAGAAAATGCCATTATTGTCCATTGTAGCCAGCGTTCTGTTAGTGCCTTTCGAGCTCTGAAGAAGAAGAAGAAGAAGAAGAAGAAGAAGAAGAAGAAGCGTGCAATAAATACAATACAATGCAAATGCATTAGCTGTTTTAGCACGGAAATGTGGCTTCTTTTGCCTTGGAAGCACGGCTGCACTGCCAGACTGGGCAGATTTACGTACTTCTGGCAATGCATGGGACCTGTAAGCTGTTGGCCGCGCACATAACGGGTCTACAGGAATGTGGAGAGACGAGCAGAAGCATAGAGGACATTTTCGCAGCTGACTTGGAAAAACGAATAGATATTCCCCATTGCGACATAAAACAATCAAACATTACCCACGTTAGGAGGACTGGATATCGTCGACCTTGCGGCTCCTGCAGCGTTACCCAACTAAGGCAACCCGGATTACCCGCAAAGGATTAATAATTGTGAAGAAATAATAGCAGGAAAAATATAAACTTGTTACAGATGGAAGCTGCTCCCAAAGTGATGAATGGGACGGGCAAGTGGAGGACATAGAGCAGGTAAACTGCTGATCGGGGCAGGTAAATGGAGGATATGGAGCGGGGAGACAGTGATGAAATTGGGAAAGGTAAATGGAGGACATGGAGCGGGGAGACAGTGATGAAAACGGCAGGTAAATGGAGCGGAGAGGCAGTGATGAAAACGACAGGTAAATGGAGGACATGGAGCGGGGAGGCAGTGATGAAAACGACAGGTAAATGGAGGACATGGAGCGGGGAGACAGTGATGAAAACGACAGGTAAATGGAGGACATGGGGCTGGGAGACAGTGATGAAAACGACAGGTAAATGGAGGACATGGAGCGGGGAAACAATGATAAAAACGATAGGTAAATGGAGGAAATGAGACGGGGAAATAGTGATGAAAAAGACAGGGAAAGGGACATGAAGCAGGTAAACAGTGATGAAGAGGCAGGCAAACAGAGCACATGTACGAGGAAAAGGGCGATAGCTGGGACAGGACAGCCGAGAACATGGAGCAGGAGCAATGATGAACAGGACTTCCGGTTGAAAAAAAGGCGGATGACACACGCATGTGCTTCTAGCTGGTAAACTATTTGTCGAGTTCCTGGTGAAGGAAGGCGAGCTGGACACCTGAACATTATAACATCTACCTTCCAACATGGATTCTACAATTCTCGGAAGGAGAGGAAGGAGATACTGCGGATGTTTCAAAGACATTAGACGAGGTGAGCGATTCACACACACTTACTGCACCTTACAGGTCAGTGACGAAGCTGCCCACAACATTCGAAAAGCTTGACAGTCTACATGGTGACGTGCACGGGAATGGTGGAATAGAGGAAAGGCTACAAGAACAGACAGCCCATGCAAACGACCAGGATTCAAGTATTGTAGATGCTAAGGATGAGAACAGAAAACTACCGAAAGAGATAGCACGAATGAAAGCTACATCATTCGTCTCGAGCGGTGATTGGAATCCCAGCACGAAGAAATCTTCGACCTCAAAAGTAAGTCTATGCGCGAGAACGTGATACTCCATGGGTTGAAAGAAGAAACAAGAACCTTTGTAAATCATTTGGAAAGATAATGGCAAAGTACTTGCTGACTGAAAAAACAGAAGGATATTGCCGTCGACCATATTCGTCATGTGTCTTTGACGATATGACACTGGATACTAGTAAGTGTGTGTTTCACATCACCTCACTTTTAAAGCTTTCAAGGAAAGGAAGACACTTGGCCCCATCGAAATCCTGGCTTATCCTAGCAATATGAAACTGTGTGTAGGGATGGTGTTGAGAGAGTATCTTCATCATCCTGTCACCAGACACTTCCCGGTGGGTAAGAGACACTCTCCAGAGAGCTGGTGTGGACACTCTGTTGTTCAGTGCACACGGCACTCGCTCGGCTAGTACGTCTGCTGCAGCTTGCAGAGGATTGCCCATTGATGTCATCATGAAGGCGGCCGGTTGGTCGGCGGCTTCTGCTTTTACTCGGTTTTATAAAAAGAGATCCGGCATTTGATGGGGGGGCCGCAGAGATCCGGCATTTGATGGGGGGGGCCGCAGAGATCCGGCATTTGATGGGGGGGCCGCAGAGATCCGGCATTTGACGAGGGGCCGCAGAGATCCGGCATTTGATGGGGGGGGGGGGGGGCCGCAGAGATCCGGCATTTGACGAGGGGCCGCAGAGATCCGGCATTTGACGAGGGGCCGCAGAGATCCGGCATTTGACGAGGGGCCGCATAGATCCGGCATTTGATGGGGGGGCCGCAGAGATCCGGCATTTGACGAGGGGCCGCAGAGATCCGGCATTTGATGGGGGGGCCGCAGAGATCCGGCATTTGATGGGGGGGGCCGCAGAGATCCGGCATTTGATGGCGGGGGGCCGCAGAGATCCGGCATTTGATGTGGGGGGGGGGGGGGGCGCAGAGATCCGTTATTTGATGGGGGGGCCGCAGAGATCCGGCATTTGACGAGGGGCCGCAGAGATCCGGCATTTGATGGGGGGGCCGCAGAGATCCGGCATTTGATGGGGGGGCCGCAGAGATCCGGCATTTGACGAGGGGCCGCAGAGATCCGGCATTTGACGAGGGGCCGCAGAGATCCGGCATTTGACGAGGGGCCGCAGAGATCCGGCATTTGATGAGGGGCCACAGAGATCCGGCATTTGATGAGGGGCCACAGAGATCCGGCATTTGATGAGGGGCCGCAGATTTCTTGGGGTGAGAGTCATCGGGGTATGAGTGATGAAAGACTGAGTTTCAGTGACAGTGGAAAGTGAAGCTGTGGAACACCGAATGAGATTGATTGATTGATTGATTTATGATCACTTATATAGCGCTACTCTCCGCTCTCTTGAGCAGACTCACTGCGCTCGCCTGTGGTTCTACATGAGTGACAAGCATTTTATAGCGCTTTTTTTGAATATCCACCGAAGTGGTGTACTTACAGCGCTGGCACGGCTGGTGCCACATGAAACTGCAGCCATCTCTGCGCAAGTTCTGTGTACACCATACAACCATGCACCATGTCACTTCATGCAAAGCCACATACGTAAGGTGTATGCGTGTTTAGCTGTAACCTGCCACCTGCACTTTTGGCAGAATGACCGGGATCTTTTATGTGCTACTGCGGTAACACGGGGGTGGAACGGATACCGACATTAGAGTCAGCACAGAAAGTCGACCCTGGAGAAGAAAATTCTCCCGCCGCTCCTGCAGGGATTTGAACCCGGGACCTTTCAGTCACGAGTCCGGCGCTCTAACCACTGAGCTATCCCCGTCCCCGGGATGGGAGCTGGCTTAAGGGTGTGGCAGTGAATACTGACAGACTGAGTGCGGTTTGTAAGATATGATAAAAACCATTCTAAAGCAATGCCTTGTATTCCAAAATCATGGTGAAGTCGGTTGAGTAATATGCTATGGTCCGTCGTATCGAAGGCTGCTGTCAGGTCCGAAAGAGCGAGCAGAGAAACCTGTCCATCATCTAAAGAGAGGAGAAGGTCATTAACTTTTTTCAGAAGCGCAGTTTTGGTGCTGTGTCCGAGTAAACAAGCGGACTGAAAGTGACGGTAGAGGTTGTTTGCAGAAATACGTTCAGAGAGCTGAGAAGGGGGAAAAATCAATGATCTTGGAGACAAATGATAGAGTGGAGACCTGTAGTTCGTTCGGGTCAAGAGATGGCTTTTTAAGAAGAAGTGTAACAAAAGCAGGTTTGAAAACTTGAGGAAAGTCGCCAAAGGACAGGGAAGAGTTGGCGAGAGGAGTGAGAGAAGGAAGGAGAGTATCGAGCTATTCCACAAGAAGGGTAGGAATCGGATCGGAATAATGACAGCAGTGATGACGATGAACCGCATCAGGCATAGAGCCTCCGAGACAGGGTTGCTGAAGAAATATTCAGGAGGTAATAAGTAATGTAAAATAAAATATTATTCACTTACGAGACAGCCTTTATGTGTTTTATCGCTCATTGTGTGTCCTGCTGTTGAATAATTTATATCTACAGCCATTAATTACACAATGTTAATAACCTGAATACGGAGGTATTCACAATTAAAATTAAGCAATTGAAATTACATCATTGTGTACACAATAGAAGTCTTAACAGCGGAAGTCGACTTGGCACTGACATTGAAAGCCACATGTTCACATTAGAAGTGGGGGTTTCAAAACGAAAGTATTTTATTGACAACGGAAGTGGTAACTGGCACCGAAAGTGCGGTCTTAACAAAGAAAAGGGGGTGTTAAGCGATATACTGTGACCAACGATGGTCAGTGGTGTTAACGGTAATGCTGTTGAACTAGGTATCGACAACGAAGATGACAAACAAAATGACGTGTTGACTTACTTCAAATGTCCATTTCAGCCGTGTAAGCGTTTCATGCATTTCCAGCTGGTAAGTCCAGTTTAGGTCGATATGCTTTTGTCCGCAGATCACAATCTCCCCGTGCCTTGGGAATCTCTCGTTGCTAATACGCAGCGCCATGGTTCCTGCAAGAGGTCGGTGTTATTCATTACCTTACCAACATAATCACTATCAGATCTATCGCCATGGTTCCTGCAAGAGGTCGGTGTTATTCATTACCTTACCGCCATGATCACTATCAGATCTATCGCCATGGTTCCTGCAAGAGGTCGGTGTTATTCATTACCTTACCGCCATGATCACTATCAGATCTATCGCCATGGTTCCTGCAAGAGGTCAGTGTTATTCATTACCTTACCGGCATGATCACTAGCAGCATCCGTTACGTACGGCCGGGCCAGTGTTTTTCATAACTAGCGCCATTAATGTCACTGTGCATTTCAGTGCAATCCAAATGGGTTTATGTGAATACAGTCGGAAGCAATAAAATTCACACACTCGCGTGTGCGCGCAAACATCAGCACAGTCATCATTGCCATCGTACAGCTAGGTCCTTGCTGTCAGGAGTAGATAGGAACAGATATGACGTCAGCGAAGATCATACTCTTGACAATGAACGACAGTTTCCGCATGCACTAACATAAACAGAGACCTACGTAGCAAGCATACCGGCAAATGGTGAAAAGGTAAACACAGAGGGAAAACTGACACTTACCTGTAATGGCACTGAGGAAGAGCAGCAGGCTTCGTACATTCGACATCTTTATCGTTATGCTTCGTTCAAACCACATGGACCTGGAGCTGTCCCTGAAAATGTATGATCCGATGAAATAAGCACGATTCAATGCAAACGTGTCCCCTTTTCCGTAGCATTGTATGGTGACATCTCTGAAAATCAAGGTTACTATCTGCGGTTGGGGTGTCGGGCTTAGTGAATATAGGCGACCAAGACCCATCGATCATAAATGTAATCAGCTTTGATATTAAAATGCTCCATATTATATGATTTAAATGAACACAACAAACCGAAACAGATACTTCCTTCTAATCAAGGAAGGTTCAGGCCAGTGAAATGCACATGGGAAACCCTTCCGTATTTTTGATGATGATGATGATGATGATGTCCACTTTTATAGTGCATAATTCCATTAACTTGAATGATCAGTGCGCTGACTGGGGGGTCGGGGTGGGGGGGGGGGTGATGATGATGAGTTGATGCTTAATGTCCTCAGATGTCATTTGACATATTAGGGACAAGTTGTGACCAATGCCGAAACACGGTTCAATAAAAGCCACATACGTAAGGTGTATGCGTGTTTAGCTGTAACCTGCCACCTGCACTTTTGGCAGAATGACCGGGATCTTTTACGTGCTACTGTGGTAACACGGGGGTGGAACGGATACCGAAATAAGAGTCAGCACAGAAAGTCGACCCTGGAGAATAAAATTCTCCCGCCGTTCCAGCAGGGATTCGAACCCGCGACCTTTCAATCACGAGTCCGGCGCTCTAACCACTGAGCTATCCCCGCCCCGGGGTGGGGGGGTGGAGGGGTATGACCATTTATGTGGAGGATTCCAGAAGTAAACGCCACGCACACAAGGATAGAGACTGTGGCGTCGAAGAGGAGACAGGAAATTCTCGATTGGGAACGGGTCAGTTGGTCACTGACGTCTGCTGCCATCGAAGTGAATTTTGATTCAGCTTAGAACTTGAAACTGACAAGGCTGTTATTATGCTGTGTCCAGTCCCGTTTCGTGATTTCGACGTCACGCGAGTTCGACGACTCGTGCATATTAGCAAACCGGGATTAGGGGCTATCCGCCTTTAACTTTGTTCGCTCAGTGGCACTGAGCGCCAGATTCGTGAGCGAAAGGTCGCGGGTTTGAGTCCCTGCAGCAGCGGCAGGAGAAATTTCTTCTCCAGGATCAACTTTTTGTGCTGACTTTAGTTTCGGTAATCGTCCACCCCCGTGCTACTGTAGCAGAACGAAAAAGGTCCCGGTCATTCTGCCGAAAGTGCAGCCGGCAGGTTAAAGCTACTCACACATGCACACTACGCATGTGGCTTGGAATGAAGTAACACTGTAAACTGGTGCTTGGCTGTATGATGTACACAGAACGTACGCCGAACCGGCAGCAGTTTCATGAGGCATCAACCACGTAGTGGCCACATCGCGCTGTAAGTACACTACTTGTGTGGGTATTCAAAACGTGCTATAGAAAGTCGCTCATTCGGAATCACATGTGACGAGAGCACAGTAAGAATGCTAGAGAGCCAAGAATAGCGCTATATATACAATGCATAAAAAAGAAGAGAGAGAAAAGAAGAAAAAAAGAGGGGGGGGGGGGGAGGGAGGGAGGGAGGGAGGGGAAAAAAGGTCCCAGGCTGATGAGAAATGAAGGTTCTCAGTTTGTCGCGTGACGAATTCCATGGAAACCCAGATTTCGGTGACGTCTTGATCTCAGGTTCAGCACGACTGATAGCACTCTTGAGACATACGTTCTGCTTCTGCAGCATCTCACCTGCGAATCGCTACCAACCGGTTTCCGTGTTTTAGTGTGAGGGAGGCCGGTCCGCTAGTTTCGGGGCTGCTAACCCGTTACCCGGGGCTCTGGCCCAACAAAACTCTGCAGCTCATGCCGGCAAACTACAGTCGAGGCCACTAAAGACTAATTATAGACTGATCGTCATAGATTTTTTATTTTTTATTTTTTATCCATCTCCAACAACCACAGTGCCGCACACAGTACAGTTTTCCTTCCTTCCGAGAACCTTTAACCACTTCACTGTCATGATGGTACTTGAAAACGACCAGTAAAAGTGCGAAATTCGAAAACCTTCAGCCGTTTTTCTTTTTTTTTTCTTTTTCGCACTTGCACATGGAAGAGTTTTCAGCAAAATGCATAGCATTCAAAGTAAATGTGTTATAGGGCCAGAAAATAGACCACTACAAGGGATATCCCTGCACTTTCAGCCCGGAACTGTTACAAGCTGGGGCAGTGAAGGTGTCAAGGAATGGAACGAGCTTCCCACCAGGGACAGCAGTAACCGACACTCTAACTGACACCTCTGTGTCAAGGAATGGAACGAGCTTCCCACCAGGGGCAGCAGTAGCCGACACTCTAACTGACACCTCTGTGTCAAGGGACTGCAGAAAAAACACCAGCTTTCTTTTTCTCGTGCAGACAGCCCCGCCCCATAGTTAGTAAATAATCAGAATTAATTTGTTGTAGATAATTCTTATAATTGCTTTTACTAGGAGAGTAACTTTTAGGACAACACGTGGCAGTTTTATGTGATATGAACAGCTTGATTCCAGTGGGATATTTCATGTTTTTAATCTATGAATGACTTTTTTCCAGAATGTTTACTTGCTGTTGTTGTAATTTGTCCTATGCTCAAGCTAAAGACCCCGTAGGCAATGTCAGAGTTTGGCTGATTATGGAGACACCTAAACAAAACAAAAAACAAAAAAAAAGAAGAAGAAAACAACAACAACAACAACAAACATGCGCTGAAAGTGTCAGTGTTCAAATTGTTGCGCCAGTGTCGCACTCTCAGGATATCTCGGCTGCTGTTAAATCTACGTAGCTCATCGTGTTTTGTTGAAACGTGCTAGTAAAAAGTAGAGACCAACAGGTGCACCTTGGGGCACGGGGCGTATTGGGTCATAACAAGTTTTACACTTTAAACCTTTTTTCTTGTCCAATCTCCGTTTCTGAGTCCATCAACGAAGCACGAAGTCTGTCATTTTCTCTTGTAAATAGCGGTAGTGTGTGGAACCCACCCTCATTTTTAATTTTTTAATTGCACTGAAAGTACATTTTGAGATGACGAGCACTTTTTGTTAGTAAGCAAACAAAAATAATAGAGGGTATGGATTATGTGCAACGATTATGCATAAATAATCCCTGACCCTAACCCTAACCCTAACCCTGACACGTTTTTTCTCTCCACCAGGTTATAACAGCATTTTATTTATATCTCATTGCCAAATTCATAATCATGCCCGGAACAGGTTGGAACGGCTACCTTGGGTCACGAACAGAACGATGAATCGAAGCCAGAAAGATTTCATTATTATGTTGCAGTGATGGATTTAATTCACCTGCCTGGGTTACATGTATTAGAATAATTGTTTCTCTCTGGTGTTTTCCTCATTTTGATATAGCTTTTTATATATATATTTATGACGATTAGTCTATTTATATATATATATTTTTTATTTTTTTTACATTTGTTATGACGATCAGTCTATAATTAGTCTTCAGGCATGATCTATTCTATCCCAGGTATGGATTACATGATGTGTTTTCAAACATTATATGTGCCAAAAACTGATCCAAATACAGTTGTTGTTTACTATTCTGTTTTCGTTTTATTAAATTATTCAAGGCTTATATTCAGGTTTATCCCAGCGGTCGTGATCTGTTTATTTCTGAATGAAGATTTTTTTTTTTTTTTAATATTTATTTTTTAAATAAATAAAAAATAAATTATATAAAAAAAAACGGCCCTGCGTCTGACTTACAAGGTGCAGAAACTCCATCAAGGTGAAATGCTCAAATATCTAAGATTATTTAGCGTAAATAAAAACAACAGTAACGCCCCATTCTGTTAAGAATTTTCGGTTTTCTTGAAACGAACCGTGACTGAAGAATGCTGTCTGATAATATTTAAGATAATTATTATTACTGACCCTTTAGAAGTCTTGAGTTTCCAGTTCGTAGCACATATTTGTGCTTACGTGTTCCGGATGTGCTTGGCTGATGGGTGGAAAAAGCGAGAGAGCTTGTCACGTGACGAACTCCTTGGCAACGCTGATTTCAGTGACGCCATGATGACGGGCTCAGCACGGCTGATAACAATAAATGTTGTTGCATTCGGGTGGGTTTTGCTGCTTCTATCCTAGATACTATGCCTAATCAAACAGCTTTGGCTTGTTTCTGTGTGTGTGTGTGTGTGTGTGTGTGTGTGTGTGTGTGTGTGTGTGTGTGTGTGTGTGTGTGTGTGTGTGTGTGTGTGAGTGTGTGTGTGTGTGTGTGTGTGTGTGTGTGTGTGTGTGTGTTGTTGTTGTTGTTGTTGTTGTTGTTGTTGTTGTTGTTTTGTTTTGTTTTGTTCTACGGTCAATCATTAATTTTCTTTCAAACAAGATTCTCATATGCGAGTCCTGCTTTCGGTACACATGCACTTTAGGTTTCAGGGTATGACAGGCCCAGATTTTGAATGTGATTCGCTGTCATTTACTTCTGGAACACCCCGGCGATGTCTAGAAGATCGTTAGGCATGACAACGCTAACTTATTGAAATCTTCAGTGGTATTCTTGTCGTTTACCACTTAAACTGCTGTACGTATCGTCTCTTGCCTCAGCCATTTTGAACTCGTCGAAGGGAGACAATTCATTTAATGCGAGAACGATGTGTTTGCTCTGTAATTGCCTGGTAGCCTACGCTGCGCAATTAAGTTAATTAAAATAAAATAAAACAAACAGTTTTTAAATATATGACATCATGAAAACTTGCTCGCGTAAGCGGAACAGTTGGTAAAACGTGTGCGCATTGCCGCGGCCCGAATCGCTCTTGTGCGACTTGTCTCCCTTCCTTCACGAGTTCGAACGGCAACTCGACGTCGTAATCGACAAGAAGAATACCACTGAAGATGTCGAGGGGTAGCTTTTTTATGTCATGACCTCGTAGAGATCGCTCCGATGTTGCAGAAATAAAACATGATGAATCACATCCAGAATCTGGGCCTGCCATACCCTGCACCTAAAGTGCATTGTCTTCCTCTGTCCGCTCTTCTTCGTCTTTTTTTTTTTTTTTTTTTTTCCCTTTTTTTCTTTTTTTTTCTTCTCGTTATTCAGTAGCAGTACTGACGGTCTGACATTTGCGAACTCTCTGGCTGGCTGTACGTAGATTTTCCTACGTGTTCCTGATTTTCCCGGCTGTTGGGAAATTATTTCGAGTTTATCACACGGCTAACTCCTTCGGAAC
>OY757545.1:23200824-23232030 GCA_963584105.1 Alviniconcha strummeri | reverse complement strand
TAAACCTAAATATCACACAAATCCCCCCCACCCCCCCCCCCCCCAAAAAAAAAAAAAAAAAAAAAACTTGTGAAACGTCGAAACGGGATCTTTGATATTTTCTTCTTTAAAATGACACTTGACAAACGTATAGATAAAAAATAAAAATAAAAAATCTGAACAGCACGACTGTCCACGTTTGTACATCGTATGTCAGAAATTCACCAAAATGGAAATTTTACATTTCTGTGGACATTTTACTCGTTTCGTTATCGATTCTCTTGGGTTTTTTCTCTCAGTGGGTTATGTCAACCTCTGTGTCTCTCATGAGTTAAACCCAAGATATCATGCCATTATTGTAATGGAAGCACTAGACGTTGATTAAAATAAAAGAAGAAAATATATCCGGAAAGTGTAGGGAGCAGTGCTGTTCCACGGGGTTTATAATGACGGACGATTTACTGGCCCTATATTTACAGTTCACAAAGGCCTTAGGGTCAGGTACAGGCTATTCCAGTATGGGGAGGCTAGTTCCTTTAAGACCCAAGCGCACAAAAAAAGTTAAAAATAACGCTGATATTAATAGGACAACACAGAATATGCACATGTTTCAGGGTAGTTACATTAAGGGAGATAATTCATTTTCTTCTTCTTCTGGGTCCAGCTCAACAAGGTTCAAAAGAACGCTGTTTATTAGGACCAAAATACAACATGCGAATTTCCGGGTAATCCCCATTATCAAGCTACAAAACGACACTTAAACAACAATACACACGGTGAAAAAACGATGAAAATTGAGAATTGGACAGCCAATACACTTATCTTTCTGAGGGTGAGCTGCGTCAGACACTGGGAATTAAAAACACTTCTTCTTCTGGTTTAGTAGCTGAGTGTGTGTTGTTCTCCACCTGTTTACCGCATTGTTGTTGTTGTCAGCTTTTGTTGTCGGAGTGGTAGTCCTGTCGGAGTTGTTTTGTCGCGGTAATGTTAACGAGGATTATACCGTCAACAACCGTGACAACAATAACGGGGACGATAATGATGACGGTGATAGCAATGGCGATGTCAGTGGTGATAACGAAAGTTTCCTTGCAGATAGTGCCTATCCGAAGATCGGCTGTACGGCACAGCTCCACAAAACAGCGAAGCAATACCGAGCAGGTGAGGCGCTGATTTTCAGCTCTATCCATTGCAACTACGATGCTGGCTACGATGCTGTAACCGGCACGTTCACGGTACCTGTTGCCGGAGACTATATCGTTCACGCTACCGCCTTGACCATGAACAAAAATCCCTGTTATCTCAATATCATGCACGGGAACAAGGTGATTAGCACCGGCATATCCACCTACCGGGACAAGGCGTACTATGCTGTGGCCGTTGCGCATGCAGTCCTGCAGCTCCAGGAAGGCGAGACGTTGTGGGTGTCGAACCAGGATCCCAACACTTTGTGGATGGGAAGGCTCTTTCAGCGTCGGTATTTTGTGAACGCAGATGGAATAGAAGTGGGTTGCTCCCCGCCTCCCTCTCTCCGCTGCCCTTGTTCACCACTATCACACACACACACACACACAAAACAACAACAACAACAACAAAAAGGTAAGGGTGGGGGGTGGATCAACGGAGCCATTTGTTACAAGCAAAAGCGAAGAAACAAACGAAATACTCAAAGAAAATGTTGAAGGTAAAAAAAATAATTAATTTTAAAACATTATATTAAAAGCAATATTAAAAAATCAAATAAAAGGGGCTGTGTGCGGGGATGGGTGGGTGGGGGGGGGGGGGTAGAGATGGAGAAGAAGCGGATTACACTGTGTGTGTGGGGTGTGTGTGTGTGTGTGTGTTGCAATCTGTCGTCGTTTTGGGGCCTCCAAGAACTCATCAACAGTTCAACAGCGTCTCCAGTCAATCCTGACTCCTGGTAGGTCTGCCTGGTATCCGGCAAACCCGGAGGGACAGGTGCCATCAAACCTGGTCCTGCAGAGAAGCCGTACCGGCGGAGACAGGAGCAGACGATATGTTACTGGACACCATTCAAATTGGCATTCGTTTTAATCTTTTTAATCGTCAGTGTATTTGGATTTTGTTTTAGAACGCCAGCGGTCAATCTTATTTTAGAAGTTCATCGCTTATCGAGATATTTTAATATACAAATACGGAATGAATAAGTAAAAATGGCACACACACACACACACCAACCCCCTACCCAACCCTCTCCCGCCGACACACACACGCACGCACGCACACTGACTGACATAATTTTGAATGACCTATAATTTTTCAAATTTAAAAATGGTGGCTTATTATGACTGAGAAATGCTTCTTTTACGTATTCATTTTCATTTTGTTGCTTTTCTTCTGAGATTTGTAATTCAGTCTATTGTTTGGTACTCGCATGGTTTAAAACATCGACCACTTTACGTCAGTGTGTGCGATTTAATGGACTAATTTGCTAAATTGAGGTCTTCTATGCCTCGACAAAAGAACAATAATTAATTATATCGTTTATCACTTTGACATGCTTAGTAACAGTAACGGAGAGTTTTACAGTGCAACTGCATTTACAAAGTTAATCACGATAAATGTGTTGTGTGTGAATTTGGCATGTTTAATAACACCAGTAGAAAATCACGTCAATGACAACCAATTATTTACAAAATGACAAAATGAGGTTTATTATGTCGTGCATGAAGTTGGCACGTTAACAACTATAAATTGAGAATCTTGACAACTATAATTACAAAATGAGGCATAATATTGTATATATAGACTGGCATATTTAATATCCATAATGGGGATCGGGTCAGCTGTAATGACAAAATGAGGCATAATATGCTACGTGTGACTTCGGTATGTTAAAAACAGCAATGGAGATTTCTGTAGCAAGTCAACTACAATGACAATGTTAAGTACAATATCTGGTGCATGACACTGGTATATTTACTAACAATATTGGAGATCACGTTAACTTTTTTTTTTTTTAAAGCACAACATACTGTCTGACTTTGGCATGTTTTATAGCAATAATGGAGATCGCGTTAACTGCAATGACAATGTTAACTACATTGTGTATGACTTTGACATGTATAATAACAACAATGGAGATCTCAACCACAACAAAATCAAACACAATATACTGTCTGACTTTGGCATGATTTATAACAATAACGGGAGACTGAGACGTAGTCACGTTCAATGACAGTTATATATATATATATATATATATAGAGAGAGAGGAGAGAGAGAGAGAGAGAGAGAGACAGACAGACAGACAGACAGACAGACAGACAGACAGACAGACAGACAGACAGACAGACAGACAGAGAGTCAACTGCATGCACCCATGCATTCTCTCATCTCACAATAGTGTGCACATCCATAATCCACACTCACCCACACACACACACACACACACCACGCACGCACCGCACGCACGCACGCACGCACGCACGCATACACGCGCGCTTGTTATCCAACTGATATGATATATTGTTTAAACATATAAACAAATTTATGAAAATAATGTTTTAAAAAAAGAGAGAGAGAAAACTTCGTTAATATTTTTATTCTTTTACCGTTGCCGTAGTGGTAGGCTTGGGGAGTTGTTATAACGTTGTTTTTGCTGTTGCGTTGATGTTCGATTGTTAGCATAGCTTTTATATAATTATCATTGACAGGGTATTGTTCCATGGTTCATATACCTATTTTTCAATGTTTTTGCCAGTGTTGTGATTGAAAAATGTTATATTACTTTTTGTTAATAATATGTTTATTCCTTGGTATTCTCGCAAAGCTACTATCATTTTATTCATATATTAATTTATTAATACTGGTGCGATGTTCGTTGTTTGTTGTTTTTGTTTTTTTGTTTTTATATTATTATTCTTTTTATTAGCAATATAATCATTCGGTTTTGTAAATTGTTGGTTTGGTAATGTTTGATTGTTAATCGTTAAAATGTCTGCCGATGTATTGACTGTTTTACGAGCAGATGTTTTCTGTGCCTGTAATTACTGGCGACATGGTGATAAAGGTGACTCACACGTTTCGTTGCATGATCTCATCACTTCAAACCGCAGCAGCCACAAGAGCAGCACATGCCCGTTCCTCTCGATGTGCACGGCATTTTGGTGTGTCCAGACAATGGTATAGCTGCCAGTGGTCTTACAAAATGTGAATGTCGGCCTTTTCACCGACACATTTCAAGCAAGATCTTTTGACTGAAAAATACTATGACTCTACCTTTTTGCTCCAGGTTTGAGCCTTTGGTCTTATTTCATGGTCACAGGCCGTTAGAAAGGTATAACTGGCAGTTGTATTTTCTCAGTATGTTCTTGCCTACGCTAGTTTAAACTTTGTGTGGTTGTTACGTGTCTTGACAAAATAAGCAAGCTATGCGGCTGGTGGCCCTGTCGTGTATTTAAGCCGGATTTGATTCACGGAGCTGATGAAGAGATAAGGAAGCCAGTCTGTGTTTGCGGAGTATTGCAAACACTTAATGTTGGCTCTTTCCCAGAGATTGTTTGAGGGAGATCTTTCTTACTTTGCTGCATGGAAACCTCCATTGTGCACTGACTGTTTCATGCCGGTTATAGTAACGTAGCTGAATTTCAACGTTACTTCGGAAAAAAACAAAATAAATGGAAAAAGGATAAAGAAATAAGTAATAGGTAAATTGAAAATTAATGTTTTTGTCAAGGACCAAACAATATTTTAACGAACTTTCGCGCATACTTCTAATACTTGCCTTTGTTTTAAGAGTAGATGTCAATTATTATGGACAAGCTTTTTGTTTGCTGTTATTATTTTTTGGGTATTGTTTGAGTTTATACTATAGTTTTGTTTGGTATTGTTGCTGTGGCAGTATTTTTCCGTTAATATATTTGTACTTTGGATGGAGTCGTTGCTGCGGTATTGATTATGAATATTTCCTTTACTATTGTTGCTGAAGTAGTGTTTAATTGTAAATTTATTGATATTTTGATATTGCTGGTATGGTAAAGTTTGATTATCCATTTTCTTGTTCTTTGGAAATACTGCTGAAGTAGTCAGTGTTTTGTAAAGAAAAGATCTTTTTCTGCGTTTATAGAACAGATCTAGGGAACTGTAACTCACCTATACGACAAAACACAAGGAACGATCAAACACAAGCGCTTTCGAGGCCAAATCTTCGTCAGGTGTAAGAAGATAGATAGGTAATAATAAAAGAAGAAGGAAATTTTATTATTGTTTACCTATCTTCTTACACCTGACGAAGATTTTCTGTCGAAGGCGCCTGTGTTTAATTGTTCCTTGTGTTTTGTCGTATAGGTGAGTACAGTTCCCTAGATCTGTTCTATGTTGTCAACCTCACCAGCAGTTGTTCACTCATTCCTCCTGCCTTTATGCTGATAGGTAATCTACTCAGTAGGTACACCGAAATAAAAAAACAAACATGGGTGCAGCTTTTTGCACTGTAACAAATAGCTACAGGAATACCGTTGAGTCATTGACCCCCCCCCCCCCCCCCCCAAAAAAAAAAGTTAACCCTTTCAACGCTGTTCGCCTCGATTTGCCCTCTTTCTCTCGGCGAACGCCATTAATTTTGCATTGGAACGCTGTCGCTTTTCAACATCACTTGTACCTGCTTTGGTTCTGGCATCGCTCTGATGTGGCTAGCCGTCATGGCTGACTGGGCGTTAAAAACGAATTTACTTCCTGGTTCCTAGCAACGACAATAAGCGTACTTCTGGTTTCGGCTGGTTGGCATCCCGGCACTTTGATGCGTTCAAACGGTGCTTCGCAACAGCAGGAAAGCCTGCGATTTTTTCATGCGGTCGATTTCACTGGATGTGTTCCTTCCGCAAGCCAGTTGCCTGATTACTGCTTGCACGTCCCTCGGCTGTGCCACACGCTGCTTTGTCCCTGCAGGAAAACCTCTGATCTGATGCTCTCGTGTGTGGCCCAACTGGCGGTAGGGTGTGTCCCAACTTGTATTTCTGGTGGCTGCAAGCCTGTCACAGGCCCTTGCAACGTGTTTGTCGATTAGGCTTCTTAACGTATATCGTTTAAATTGTTTTATAGCATGCAGTCGAAAAACAAATTTCTGTACCTGTGACATAGTCGAACTCTTACGTCTTATGTCCAGTGATGCTTGATACAGACAAGGCAACCTACCATCTGGTGGCAGATTTGGCAGCCAACAGCATGCAATACAATACACTACAATAATACTCTATTAATCCTTAAAAACGAAATTCAGTTGTCTGCCTTTGACAAATAATAACAAGTACAATAAAATTGTGATTAAATACTATACAGTTTTGCTCGCTTAATTAGAATAAAACTTAATAAAATCAAGAGAATAAAACAGAAAGAAGAAAATACAGTTGCCATATCCATTTCCTCCCGAGGGCCAAATGCACATAGCTGGCTCACACAAGCGGTTCAAATGCCTTCCGGTTTGTGGGGGGCGAAAAGCAGGCTGGTTCCTTCATACTGTTCGCCCAGCCACTGCAGGGGCTATGTGAGGGCCAAACGCGAATCATCAGATCGCATGTAAACTTCCTCACCCGCTGTATAATACTTCCTGACTTACATGATTACTAACCAACTCGATTGTAAAGAAGACCAACTGACTCAGCAACACACACAAAAGAAATATTCTAATGTTTAAATTTCGTTGATGAACAAAATATATACCATATTTTCGAATTTTTTCTGGTCGCGTATTTCTTTGGACTGGATTGAGGCACCCACGCAAATGTGTGTGTGTGTATGTGTGTGTGTGTGTGTGTGTGTGTGTGTGTGTGTGTGTGTGTGTGTGTGTGTGTGTGTGTGTGAAGAGCAGATTTCTTTTTACAACGTAAGACCTTAGATTCAAGCAGCAAGATCTGTTTTAGATCGAATGCTATCAGTCGTCGTGAGTCAGTCAACTGCATGACGTCATTGACATCAGCGTTGCCAAGGACTTAGTGACGTGACAAACTGGAGTTCTTCAGTTCTCACCGGCCGGAAAGATCTGGAACACGTATCAGTACAACAACAACAGCAACAAATCCTACTATTACTGTCGACGTTTTATTAGTGTTACAGAAACACGTCCGTGAAATAATGCAGTAGATGTCCCCTGAAAACGTGTGATCTCGACACTGTTGCTTGAATGCACTGATGAGACTGCCCCTGTGTTAACGGATATTGTTCATGACTGCCTTTCTACAGATTCTGTGCCAGATTCGTTAAAACCATCAAGACCTCTCCTAAAGAAAGCGTCTCTTGCTCCCAACATCCTCGTAAATTTCACACCTGTGTTAAAGATCTGGAACAGTGGATATTATTTACGATTGAAATTTTAGATTCTAATTCTTTTCCCACCTTTCCACTTCCTGTGTTTCTAAGTTTTTCTTCTCCTTTGATGTGGGTGGGCAGCCACCAACCATTAAGCAGTAGCTGATTGCTGATACTGCGGCCCTTTATTTTATTTTTATTTTTTGAAGGGGGGGCGGGGAGGTCGCGGGGGGGCGGGGGGGGGGGGGTGGGCTGGGGTGGGTGGTGGGGGGCGGGGGGGTGCGTGGGGGGGGGGGGGTGGTCTGCAGAGCGCTAAAGAGTAAAGCGGTGTGAAAAAAGTAGAAACAGACAATCTAGTAAGAGTGAAATTGTGCCATGCATTAATTAATTTGGAGTATTTTCCAGACCAATCCGGTCCCAGGGGATTACATTTTTTTTATTTCTTGCACAGCTTATTTTATTTAATGTTACCTTGCTATTTACATGAAACAAAACTCACCCAAAATGGTGTCCTTACTTCAAAGTGCGATGTGTTCTTCAAATTCACAAGTAATCTGGTAACGATGTGTTGGGAAATATACGCAGACGACAAACTGTTCTATATGAAGTCATGATAATAAGAGTTGCTTCCCCTCACGCCCTTCATTTAAGAGAGAGAGAGAGAGAGAGAGAGAGAGAGAGAGAGAGAGAGAGAGAGAGAGAGAGAGAGAGAGAGAGAGAGAGAGAGAGAGAGAGAGAGAGAACAAAACAACAACAACAACAACAAAAACCAACAACAAAACAAAAGAAGAGGCAACCATGGAAAGGGCAGAGAAGCACTTAAAATGGCATGTTTGAAAAGAGCCAATGCAGAAATTAATGCAACTGAAAATTTGTACTTAAAATAATAAAGATTCATGGCCAAAATATTTTTTAGCCAAACCTGCGTGGGCTAGTTCCTTTCATAATTCTTTCTTCATATGACTGAACATTTCATTGCCGTCTCTTGCACAAATAGCCATCGAGTTTTGTTGCCTAAATGTACACCCACAGAAGAAGGGAGCATATTCCATTCGGGTTGTGGGTGGAGGGGTGGTAGTGAGGAGGAAGAGGAGGGAGCTAGGTGGATGTCGTTCGCATCTATCAATTAGTCATCAGTCTTAGGATACCGTCCGATTGTAGATACCGACATGTCTTTTCACCACAATAAAAAATGCAACAAATTTGATGCCATTTCTGACATCAAGCTGCAATATTTAAAAAACAAAAACAAAAAATAAATAAATTGGAAAGTGTGATTGATATCCATTGTACTAATTTCTTGTTGCTGTACCATCGAGTTCTGTAGGCAAACTTTACACCCACCAAGGAAGTGAACATATTCCTAACGGAAGTTTCTGTAAATCTTTGCTTGTAAAAACTCTTGTCTGGGTGGAATACCTTGTAATTTCGCCTTTATTATTTATTTATTTTCAGTCCTTTGCCTGTTTCTTTCTCTTTATCTAATCTTTTATTTCTATCCTGCTTTGTGTGCTTACAGTGGTTGTCTGATCAGTATAAATCAAAAAAAGAAGAAGACTCAAAACAGAGTGAGAAACCTCAAAGAAGAGCATAAAAAAAAAAAAAAAAAAAAAAAAAACGCAGTAAAAAGCACCTTCATGCGCAAAAAAAAGAAGAAAAAAAAAAGAAGAAAAAAAAAAAAGAAAAAAAAGGGGGGGGGGGGGTGTGTGAGGTGGGATGGGGGGAGAAACCGTCAGAACACCCATATAACCCTACCAAATGCTTGAGGGCACATGTCTACGCTTGACTGAACTCACCTTTTTGTCATATGTTTGTTCTTTCAAAAAGCTGCAAACTTCTGCCATCGATTGAACTCACCATTAGAGTTGATGCACCTTTCAACCAACGAATTTCAATGGATGGCAAAAAGCATACATTCACCACTTTTAGTCCTCCATTTTCTTACAGTTGACAACAGTGTGTGTGTGTGTGTGTGTGTGTGTGTGTGTGTGTGTGTGTGTGTGTGTGTGTGTGTGTGTGTGTGTGTGTGTGTGTGTGTGTGTGTGTGCGCGTGTGTGTGTGTGTGTGTGTTCGTGTGTGTGTGTGTGTGTGTGTTCGTGTGCGTGCGTGCGTGTGCGTGTTTGTGTGCCTGTGCGTATGCTCACATCCTAAATGCCAACAACAAAATCAGTCTATACCTAATTATTAGTCATAAGCCAGTCACTGCATGATGTCACTGGCATAAGGGTTCCGAAGGAGTTAGCCGTGTGATAAACTCGAAATAATTTCCCAACAGCCGGGAAAATCAGGAACACGTAGGAAAATCTACGTACAGCCAGCCAGAGAGTTCGCAAATGTCAGACCGTCAGTACTGCTACTGAATAACGAGAAGAAAAAAAGAAAAAAAAAAGGGAAAAAAAAGAAGAAAAAAGACGAAGAAGAGCGGACAGAGGAAGACAATGCACTTTAGGTGCAGGGTATGGCAGGCCCAGATTCTGGATGTGATTCATCATGTTTTATTTCTGCAACATCGGAGCGATCTCTACGAGGTCATGACATAAAAAAGCTACCCCTCGACATCTTCAGTGGTATTCTTCTTGTCGATTACGACGTCGAGTTGCCGTTCGAACTCGTGAAGGAAGGGAGACAAGTCGCACAAGAGCGATTCGGGCCGCGGCAATGCGCACACGTTTTACCAACTGTTCCGCTTACGCGAGCAAGTTTTCATGATGTCATATATTTAAAAGCTGTTTGTTTTATTTTATTTTAATTAACTTAATTGCGCAGCGTAGGCTACCAGGCAATTACAGAGCAAACACATCGTTCTCGCATTAAATGAATTGTCTCCCTTCGACGAGTTCAAAATGGCTGAGGCAAGAGACGATACGTACAGCAGTTTAAGTGGTAAACGACAAGAATACCACTGAAGATTTCAATAAGTTAGCGTTGTCATGCCTAACGATCTTCTAGACATCGCCGGGGTGTTCCAGAAGTAAATGACAGCGAATCACATTCAAAATCTGGGCCTGTCATACCCTGAAACCTAAAGTGCATGTGTACCGAAAGCAGGACTCGCATATGAGAATCTTGTTTGAAAGAAAATTAATGATTGACCGTAGAACAAAACAAAACAAAACAACAACAACAACAACAACAACAACAACAACAACAACAACAACAACACACACACACACACACACACACAGAAACAAGCCAAAGCTGTTTGATTAGGCATAGTATCTAGGATAGAAGCAGCAAAACCCACCCGAATGCAACAACATTTATTGTTATCAGCCGTGCTGAGCCCGTCATCATGGCGTCACTGAAATCAGCGTTGCCAAGGAGTTCGTCACGTGACAAGCTCTCTCGCTTTTTCCACCCATCAGCCAAGCACATCCGGAACACGTAAGCACAAATATTTGCTACGAACTGGAAACTCAAGACTTCTAAAGGGTCAGTAATAATAATTATCTTAAATATTATCAGACAGCATTCTTCAGTCATGGTTCGTTTCAAGAAAACCGAAAATTCTGAATAGAATGGGGCGTTACTGTTGTTTTTATTTACGCCAAATAATCTTAGATATTTGAGCATTTCACCTTGTTGGAGTTTCTGCACCTTGGAAGTCAGACGCAGGGCCGCTTTTTTTAAATTCTTTTTTTAATTTTTTATTTATTAAAAAAAAAAAAATGTTATAAATTCTTCATTCAGAAATAAACAGATTACGACCGCTGGGATAATCCTGAATATAAGCTTGAATAATTTAATAAAACGAAAACAGAATAGTAAACAACAACTGTATTTGGATCAGTTTTTGGCACATATAATGTTTGAAAACACGTCATGTAATCCATACCTGGGATAGAATAGATCATGCCTAAAGACTAATTATAGACTGATCGTCATAACAAATGTAAAAAAAAAAATATATATATAAATAGACTAATCGTCATAAATATATATATATATAAAAAGCTATATCAAAATGAGGAAAACACCAGAGAGAAACAATTATTCTAATACATGTAACCCAGGCAGGTGAATTAAATCCATCACTGCAACATAATAATGAAATCTTTCTGGCTTCGATTCATCTTTCTGTTCGTGACCCAAGGTAGCCGTTCCAACCTGTTCCGGGCATGATTATGAATTTGGCGTTTAGATATAAATAAAATGCTGTTATAACCTAATAGGTGGAGAGAAAAAACGTGTCAGGGTTAGGGTTAGGGTCAGGGATTATTTATGCATAATCGTTGCACATAATCCATACCCTCTATTATTTTTGTTTGCTTACTAACAAAAAGTGCTCGTCATCTCAAAATGTACTTTCAGTGCAATTAAAAAATTAAAAATGAGGGTGGGTTCCACACACTACCGCTATTTACAAGAGAAAATGACAGACTTCGTGCTTCGTTGATGGACTCAGAAACGGAGATTGGACAAGAAAAAAGGTTTAAAGTGTAAAACTTGTTATGACCCAATACGCCCCGTGCCCCAAGGTGCACCTGTTGGTCTCTACTTTTTACTAGCACATTTCAACAAAACACGATGAGCTACGTAGATTTAACAGCAGCCGAGATATCCTGAGAGTGCGACACTGGCGCAACAATTTGAACACTGACACTTTCAGCGCATGTTTGTTGTTGTTGTTGTTGTTGTTTTCTTCTTCTTTTTTTTCTTCTTTTTTTTTGTTTTTTTGTTTAGGTGTCTCCATAATCAGCCAAACTCTGACATTGTCTACGGGGTCTTTAGCTTGAGCATAGGACAAATTACAACAACAGCAAGTAAACATTCTGGAAAAAAGTCATTCATAGATTAAAAACATGAAATATCCCACTGGAATCAAGCTGTTCATATGACATAAAACTGCCACGTGTTGTCCTAAAAGTTACTCTCCTAGTAAAAGCAATTATAAGAATTATCTACAACAAATTAATTCTGATTATTTACTAACTATGGGGCGGGGCTGTCTGCACGAGAAAAAGAAAGCTGGTGTTTTTTCTGCTGTCCCTTGACACAGAGGTGTCAGTTAGAGTGTCGGCTACTGCTGCCCCTGGTGGGAAGCTCGTTCCATTCCTTGACACAGAGGTGTCAGTTAGAGTGTCGGTTACTGCTGTCCCTGGTGGGAAGCTCGTTCCATTCCTTGACACCTTCACTGCCCCAGCTTGTAACAGTTCCGGGCTGAAAGTGCAGGGATATCCCTTGTAGTGGTCTATTTTCTGGCCCTATAACACATTTACTTTGAATGCTATGCGTTTTGCTGAAAACTCTTCCATGTGCAAGTGCGAAAAAGAAAGAAAAAAAAGAAAAAAACGGCTGAAGGTTTTCGAATTTCGCACTTTTACTGGTCGTTTTCAAGTACCATCATGACAGTGAAGTGGTTAAAGGTTCTCGGAAGGAAGGAAAACTGTACTGTGTGCGGCACTGTGGTTGTTGGAGATGGATAAAAAATAAAAAATCTATGACGATCAGTCTATAATTAGTCTTTAGTGGCCTCGACTGTAGTTTGCCGGCATGAGCTGCAGAGTTTTGTTGGGCCAGAGCCCCGGGTAACGGGTTAGCAGCCCCGAAACTAGCGGACCGGCCTCCCTCACACTAAAACACGGAAACCGGTTGGTAGCGATTCGCAGGTGAGATGCTGCAGAAGCAGAACGTATGTCTCAAGAGTGCTATCAGTCGTGCTGAACCTGAGATCAAGACGTCACCGAAATCTGGGTTTCCATGGAATTCGTCACGCGACAAACTGAGAACCTTCATTTCTCATCAGCCTGGGACCTTTTTTCCCCTCCCTCCCTCCCTCCCTCCCCCCCCCCCACCCCTCTTTTTTTCTTCTTTTCTCTCTCTTCTTTTTTTCTTTTTTATGCATTGTATATATAGCGCTATTCTTGGCTCTCTAGCATTCTTACTGTGCTCTCGTCACATGTGATTCCGAATGAGCGACTTTCTATAGCACGTTTTGAATACCCACACAAGTAGTGTACTTACAGCGCGATGTGGTCACTACGTGGTTGATGCTTCATGAAACTGCTGCCGGTTCGGCGTACGTTCTGTGTACACCATACAGCCATGCACCAGTTTCCAGTGTTACTTCATTCCAAGCCACATGCGTAGTGTGCATGTGTGAGTAGCTTTAACCTGCCGGCTGCACTTTCGGCAGAATGACCGGGACCTTTTTCGTTCTGCTACAGTAGCACGGGGGTGGACGATTACCGAAACTAAAGTCAGCACAAAAAGTTGATCCTGGAGAAGAAATTTCTCCTGCCGCTGCTGCAGGGACTCAAACCCGCGACCTTTCGCTCACGAATCTGGCGCTCAGTGCCACTGAGCGAACAAAGTTAAAGGCGGATAGCCCCTAATCCCGGTTTGCTAATATGCACGAGTCGTCGAACTCGCGTGACGTCGAAATCACGAAACGGGACTGGACACAGCATAATAACAGCCTTGTCAGTTTCAAGTTCTAAGCTGAATCAAAATTCACTTCGATGGCAGCAGACGTCAGTGACCAACTGACCCGTTCCCAATCGAGAATTTCCTGTCTCCTCTTCGACGCCACAGTCTCTATCCTTGTGTGCGTGGCGTTTACTTCTGGAATCCTTCACATAAATGGTCATACCCCTCCACCCCCCCACCCCGGGGCGGGGATAGCTCAGTGGTTAGAGCGCCGGACTCGTGATTGAAAGGTCGCGGGTTCGAATCCCTGCTGGAACGGCGGGAGAATTTTCTTCTCCAGGGTCGGCTTTCTGTGCTGACTCTTATTTCGGTATCCGTTCCACCCCCGTGTTACCACAGTAGCACGTAAAAGATCCCGGTCATTCTGCCAAAAGTGCAGGTGGCAGGTTACAGCTAAACACGCATACACCTTACGTATGTGGCTTTTATTGAACCGTGCTTCGGCATTGGTCACAACTTGTCCCTAATATGTCAAATGACATCTGAGGACATTAAGCATCAACTCAACATCATCACCCCCCCACCCCGACCCCCCAGTCAGCGCACTGATCATTCAAGTTAATGGAATTATGCACTATAAAAGTGGACATCATCATTATCATCATCATCAAAAATACGGAAGGGTTTCCCATGTGCATTTCACTGGCCTGAACCTTCCTTGATTAGAAGGAAGTATCTGTTTCGGCTTGTTGTGTTCATTTAAATCATATAATATGGAGCATTTTAATATCAAAGCTGATTACATTTATGATCGATGGGTCTTGGTCGCCTATATTCACTAAGCCCGACACCCCAACCGCAGATAGTAACCTTGATTTTCAGAGATGTCACCATACAATGCTACGGAAAAGGGGACACGTTTGCATTGAATCCTGCTTATTTCATCGGATCATACATTTTCAGGGACAGCTCCAGGTCCATGTAGTTTGAACGAAGCATAACGATAAAGATGTCGAATGTACGAAGCCTGCTGCTCTTCCTCAGTGCCATTACAGGTAAGTGTCAGTTTTCCCTCTTTGTTTACCTTTTCACCATTTGCCGGTATGCTTGCTACGTAGGTCTCTGTTTATGTTAGTGCATGCGGAAACTGTCGTTCATTGTCAAGAGTATGATCTTCGCTGACGTCATATCTGTTCCTATCTACTCCTGACAGCAAGGAGCTAGCTGTACGATGGCAATGATGACTGTGCTGATGTTTGCGCGCACACGCGAGTGTGTGAATTTTATTGCTTCCGACTGTATTCACATAAACCCATTTGGATTGCACTGAAATGCACAGTGACATTAATGGCGCTAGTTATGAAAAACACTTGCCCGGCCGTACGTAACGGATGCTGCTAGTGATCATGCCGGTAAGGTAATGCATAACACTGACCTCTTGCAGGAACCATGGCGATAGATCTGATAGTGATCATGCCGGTAAGGTAATGAATAACACCGACCTCTTGCAGGAACCATGGCGATAAATCTGATAGTGATCATGCCGGTAAGGTAATGAATAACACCGACCTCTTGCAGGAACCATGGCGATAGACCTTCACCGCGGGAGCTTCCCAATGCACGGGAACATGTCAATATGCGGACATGACACTGTTACCCTAAACTGGACGTATACCCTCCACCTGGAGGAGTCGCTTGATCAGATTGAATGGCTGTTTGAGGTAAGTCAACACGTCATTTTGTTTGTCAACATCCGACCCTGTCTGTCAACGCGCCATCTTCGTTGTGCAAATTGTCTTTAAGAAAATCCGTTCGACCCATATGGAACAAAAGGCACGCGAACAGTATGAGGTACACTATACTGTGTTTTTTGTTGTTGTTTGATTTGTTTAATACTCTTTAGCCATGCTTCGGTAGTTTTGGGTTGTGGCAAATTATTATGAAAGTTTCACGAAGTGGGGGTGGGTTAAAAAAGGAACACGAAAGAGAAGAAAAGAAATTATTCTTGTGTTTTCACTTTTATATGTTGTGTTTTTAAAACACTTTGTCATTAGTGTCTTTTGCTTTATCAAGCCCGTTTCTGTTAGTACTTCTTTCTTCTTCTTTTTATTTAAAGTCTTTTCACATAAATCATATTAGACTGATCTTACAACTATCAAAATAACAAAATATGTCCACAGACACAGACACAGACACACAGACACAGACACAGACACAGACACACACACACACACACACACAGACACAGACACACAGACACAGACACACACACACACACACACACACACACACACACACACACACACACACACACACACACACACACACACACACACACACACACACACACTTCTTTCTTCTTCTTCTTTTTATAAGGCAACAAGAAAACATTATGTGTCCGTTTCTGTCTGTATTGTACCATTCTATGCAGAATATGGTATACACGTAACATTAAAGTGTGGTGTTCCATTTTGGCAGAATTGAACTAATTTTCCGAGATACCGTTTTTACTTCATCGCTAACATGTGATTGCATGAGTACTGCTGGACGTCTCCATGGTGTGTGACTCCACATAATGTTTTCAGCACAGTATGACAGGCTATACGGTGTCACGGCATTAACCGGCCTATGGATATGATTATGACTAAAATTCACGAAGAACCTCAAGAAACAAATTGACAACAAAATGTTTTTGCAATAACAGAGTGATAAACTTACATGCAATTGGCTGGCTGTAGTGTATGTGGTGTCACAGTGTAGTGCAGGTCACACGGAAGATTAAACCATTTTTATCAAATTCAGATTAGGTAAACATAAGCCATCGCGTTTTCCATTCCAGAGCGCTTCATTTCGTTTGTTTGTTGTTGCTGTTGTTGTTTGTTTGTTTGTTGTTGTTTTTGTTTGTTTGTTTGTTTGTTTTTTGTTTGTTTTGTTGTTTGTTTGTTTTTTTGTTTTTGTTTTGTTGTTGTTGTTTTTTTTTTTTTGGGGGGGGGGGGTAGTTTCCTCCACTCACACCGACATGTTTGTCAGAGCTGAATGGGCGTTAAAAGCCAGTTCCATTCCATTTCGGTTTCAACTCTGAGTACAGTCATCAATTATTTTGTTTTTTAATCAGTTGATCATAATCTGTGTGTTGTCAGATTGTCAGATGCTATTACCTAGATCCTGTTTTGAATGCATGTATTTCTTAGCTATGTATTACGAATCTGCTATGTGAAGCTGTACTGTGCTTGGAGCTATTTTTTTTCGAACCGGGACAGGCACATTATAAATAAATAAAAAAATTGTTATTATTATTATTAGTAGTAGTAATTTACACAAATTACAGTCACCATCTGGCAGAGAATGTATTTATTGCTTGAGTCAATTCAGATATATTAGTAACTTTTTACAATGCTGTAACACGTAGCCTTATTATGTTTGGTTCTGTTTGCTGGAGTTAGAATATTTCGAAATGTGATAGAGGAAGGTTGGAAAAGAGTGTAAAGAAGTTGAACGTGGTGGGAAAGCCATTGAACAGTTTTAAGACTCTCCGTGGAAAAAAGAAGAAGACTGAAACCAATCTTTTTTGGTCTTCATGATCTAAACACGTAAAAAGTTCAAAATAACGTTATTTACTAGGACAAAACACAACATGCGATTTTTTTGATTAAAAAAAAAAAAAAAAAAAAATGGGGGTGGGGGGTGGGTGGGCGTAATCCCCTTTATCAAGATACAAAACGACACTTAAACAATATATATATCAAAAAGGATAGAGAGCTAGTCTACTTATCTCTTTCGGGGGGAGCTATGTCCGGTCTTTCTTGTTTCGGAATTATTATTTTTTTAGTCTTCAGTCACAATAATTTGTGACATTGTAGTACTGCAAAACGGGCTTCAAAATCGAACTGTAATCGGTAAAGGAAATCGGTAATCAGTCCTCCATTTACTTGTCCTTTTCAGCACTGTTCTCCCGCTCCATGGCCTCCATTTACCTGCCCTTTCCGCTCCATGTCCCCCATTTACCTGTCCTTTCCGCTCCATGTCTTCCATTTACCTGTCCTTTCCGCTCCATGTCTTCCATTTACCTGTCCTTTCCGCTCCATGTCTTCCATTTACCTGTCCTTTCCGCTCCATGTCTTCCATTTACCTGTCCTTTCCGCTCCATGTCTTCCATTTACCTGTCCTTTTCAGCACTGTATCCCCGCTCCATGTCCTCCATTTGCCTGTCCTTTCCGCTCCATGTCTTCCATTTACCTGTCCTTTTTATCACTGTTTCCCCCCTCCATGCTCTCAGTTTACCTGTCCTTTTCGCTCCTTGATCTCCATTAACTTGCCCTTTTTATTACATTTTTCCCCGCTCCATGTTTTCCATTTACCTGCCCCGTTCAACGGTTTACCTGTTCGATGTCCCCCATCTACCTGTCGCGATCACCGCTTTGGGGCAGCTGCCATCTGTAACAAGTTTATACTTTTCCTGCTATTATTTCTTTCACAATGATTAATCCTTTGCGGGTAATCCGGGTGGCCTTAGTTGGCTAACGTTACAGGAGCCGCAAGGTCGACGATATCCAGTCCTCCTAACGTGTGTGATGTATGATTGTTTAATGTTGCAATGGGGAATATCTATTCGTTTTTTGCAAGTCAGCCGCGAATAAAATTATGTCCTCTGTGCTTCTGCTCGTCTCTCCACATTCCTGATAAGTGTCATGTGCGCGGCCAGCAGCATACAGGTCCCAAGCATTGCGAGCAGTTAGACTGGTAGTTCACATGCAGGGACTGGGGTGTCTTGATCTGAGGTGTGCACCATGTGCTGTGACCACACTGCCTTAAGTTAGACAGTTATTGATTGGATTTTAACATCATGTCAGCCGCACAGGGTCACATCAGGACGAGTTTCCCTACGTAAATCTGCCCAGTCTGGCAGTGCAGCCGTTGCCGTTCTCCCAATTCAAAAGAAGCCACATTTTCGTGCTAAGTAAGTAAGTAAGTAAGTAAGTAAGTAAGTAAGTAAGTAAGTAAGTAAGTAAATAAGTAAATAAGTAAATAAGTAAATAAGTAAGTCAGTAAGTAAATTGGTGTTTAACGCCTAGTCAACCAGTGCGGTTGTAAGAGGGCGATTTTTCCGTGCTACAACAGCTGATAACTGGCACTGTACTGTATTTACTGCATGCTTTTTCTTCTTCTTCAGAGCGAGAACGGCACTAACAGAACGCTGGCAACATTGGACAACAAAGGCAATTTCAGAGCGGTTGATCCCAGGGTGACCTTTCTTGGTGGAAACGGCATACGTATTGTCGACCTTACAGCTGAGTATGACGGGCTGGTGAAGAGCGAAATCAGTTTCACCTACAGAGGACTCTACTACGTAAGGGTTTCCACAGTCAACGTCACCTCCCGTATACACGTATCTGGTAAGCCATGCAATAGGTACTTGTCTCTCGGCTTTTCTCCGTTTCGCTTACAAATGCAGGAGAGGTAGCCTTCATTTTGCGTTTCACGATTCTCATGTTGGCTGGCGTCAGCACGTCTCACGTTCTCCTTCGTTAGTCGTGCCAAGGCAAGTGCAGCAGATTATACACACAATTCTGCACCGCGCCAGTGTGGTAACCATGGCTGACCTGGGCTTTTCAAGATCCGGTCCATGAGCCAGTGTGGTAACCATGGCTGACCTGGGCTTTTCAAGATCCGGTTCATGAGCCAGTGTGGTAACCATGGCTGACCTGGGCTTTTCAAGATCCGGTTCATGAGCCAGTGTGGTAACCATGGCTGACCTGGGCTTTTCAAGATCCGGTCCATGAGCCAGTGTGGTAACCATGGCTGACCTGGGCTTTTCAAGATCCGGTCCATGAGCCTTTGGAGGAAGAAGAAGAAGAAGAAGAAGAAGAAGAAGAAGAAGAAGAAGAAGAAGAAGAACAAGAACAAAAACAAGAAGAACAAGAAGAACAAGAAGGAGGATGGGGAGGAGGATCGGAGGAAACAAGACTACAGTACATATTTACGATTTTAAAGCTGCTTACATTGCCGAAGAGTGTATAACCTCTATAACATAAAGCACACTCTCAATATTATCATAAATTACCTTTCTTGTTTTAACCGATTAATGCTTTTCATTTTTAAGCTAGCTTCGTCAGTTATTCCAAGTATGATGAAGTCCGAATGATGTTCGCCCTAATGCCATGTCCACATTTGTCCCAGGCTTCATTTTCTCACAGGAAATTCGTTCACCTTCAAGGGTTAAATTTTTCTGTATGCTAACGTTTGTGTTGTGGGAAAGAGATTATAGGGGAGAGCGGGGTATCACTGGTAATTTTGTTGTTGTTTTTCATCCTTTTTGTTTTGTTGTCGTTTTTCATCCTTTTTGTTTTCGCTCGCAATTATAAGGGAAACAAAATCGACACACAAGGGAGTTGATTAGCGCTCGAAAGTCGTCACACAAGCACAACAACAAAGATCTGAGTCGCCTACTGTAAATGTTATCTGGCCTGCGGGTAAATACAAGGTACATAAACTCCACCAGAGGTACAGCCTCAAAACAAAACAAAACAAACAAACAAAACAAAACAAAAAAACTAAAAATACCCCCAGTGGCATATATGCCTTACATTTCAGGCACACTCGGCGACACAGGTGTGCACAGGCAGGCTTAAGACAGAACCAGTTTTTTTTAATTTAAGACTTTTCTTCTTCTACATTTTTTTTTTTTTTTTTTTTTTTTTGGTAAAAAATAAATTTAAAAAATCAGTTTTATTACCTGCATGCCAGGTGAGAGTTACCGTAGGTGACTCAGGTCTTTTGCTTGTGTGACGACTTTCGAGAGCTAATTAACTCCCTTGTGTGTTGATCCTAAACGAGCGCTCTGAGCCTCGTTCTGTTTCAGATTTGTGACAATTCACTCTGAGGCTAATATGTAAATGTATATTTGTGTGTTCATATGTTCAGCCAGTTTCGAGATCAAAGGACTATGTCCGGTCTTGAATAAAAACTGCACGCGCGCGCGCGCGCGCGCGCACACACACACACACACACACACACACACACACACACACACACACACACACACACACACACACACACACACACACACACACACATACACACACACACGCGCGCGCAGCAAAAGAAGAAGGTAATATATATCCACACACACGCGTTCACATACATCTCTGACGGGACATATTTGTCAGGGTAAAATCAAAATCTGCTAGTATATTTATGTACACATCAGTTTGTGTGCATGTTTTGTGTTCTTTTGTGGGTTTCGATCTTATGATTTACGACTGAAGTACATTATTCAACAGGGAGAGTAAACAGGCTTCATACTGACCGCAAACATGATGGGCAAATTCAAAATTACCATAAATATATGAAGTAATTTCATTTGCCGCCTAAACTCTCTCTCTAGACGTTGTTTAAGATTAACCATACCCCCTTTTATTCGCTTTTCTTCCTTCGCTCCTCCTGTCTGCACTTCTGTGCCTCGTAAAACTGGACACAGTCACTCAACCACTTCATTCAAGACCGCTCTAAGGACCCATCTGTATTAAAGCCCTATTCCTGCTAGCAAACTCTCCATCCTTCCTACTTGTTTTTAAAGTATTACAGTTGACCGATGTAACGTTCGTGCGAGCGTGGGGGGGGGGGGGGGAGGGGTTGGGGGGCCGGAGGGGGGGGGGCATGGGTTGTGTCCGTGCTTGTGTGTAATATAGGTATCATTGTTTAGCGGCTTGTGGTTTGAACACTCGTAGTTATTGTTATTGTCGTTTTCTGCTTCAGGTGTCTCAACGTGGGTGTAGTTTAAATCTGAATTTTGTACAGCGCGCTGAGCTCTGTTTTTATGTTCCAGGTTCGCGCTTTACAAATACTTCATTATTCTGTTAGGAGTAGTATCTTAAAATGGTAGGATTATACGGAGAAAGTGTTTCTTGTTATCTAATTTTCAGAACTACACTACGGCCTCTCTGAGTATACTCTGCAATGCTTTTTTTCGGATTGATTATTCTACTGTATGACACTGGTCAACAAGTAGTGATAATAATAATAATGGAAATTTGTAAAGCGCCTAAAGCGCTGAACAAGCATACACACATAATGTACATCGAGATGGAAAATGTTATAAAAAAAAAAAGAGAGAAAAAGAGAGAAGATATTACAAGGGTTTTTAAACACTATGCTATAGATGCACACACACACACACACACACACACACACACACACACACACACACACACACACACACACACACACACACACACTGTACAGACTGATATGAGTGAAGGACAATGTGGCTTAACTGAAATATTGTGAGAAGAGAAATATCTTGAGTTGGCTTTTGAAGGAAGAGAGAGTATCAGAGTGCCTGATGTCTTGGGGGAGATTGTTCCAGATGTGGGGGCCAAAGCGTGAGAACGTGCGATAAAGAACACTTATAAAGAACAAGTGATATAGCACATTTGGATATCAGTTTTAGGGACCAGTGAACCGGAAGAATAGCAGTCAGATACTGCTTTGTTCACAGGTGATTAGCTGAAGCGTGGGTCGAGCTCAGTTCTTAACGCATAATTATGACAGACGAGCAGTTCAACACTACAATGAACACTGCATTGTCATCGACAGGGGTCGATACCCTTCAGTTGGAACACTCCACCTGTTATAAAATTACACAGCAGAAGCGGGCGAGGAATACCTACTACAGGCAAGGCCAAGAAGTACTAAAAGTTCGTTTTGATGTGGTATCATTGACGGCGCGAACACTCTGTGAAAGACAAAGACATCTAGAGCACACAGACTAAGGCTGTTGGGGAATTTCACTGACGAAACAACAGGAACGCACAGGAAACAACAGGAACGCACTCACAGTGCTCAGTCGTGTAAAAATTCCGGTAACAACAACATTATACCAACCCACAGTATGCTGCTTTCAAGAGACAGCGTAGCATTCATTCCATCCGTATCCAAACCACGCCGACTTTACAGCCGTTCAACACCTTCAAATAACACGCAGACGCAACTTCGTCTGCCACCCCGACGTAGGCCTACTGCTCAGTCTCGTGCGCCTTGTCGTCTGCTGGGATTGTCACGTGACAAGCTTTGCCCGCTCGACTTGAGTCGTTTGTTCCGGAGATAAATTCAGTTGTACTGTCCAAAATTGAATAGCTACGAGAAACAAAGAAGCTTAAGTCGCTTGGAGATTAATTAATTAATGTTACAAGACTTGCTATTTCAGATGTTTTCGCTGTTCGGTTGAATGTGTTCTTGGCCGGCTTCTCGAGTCGTTGTTTGCTACTAGGCCGTCGGATAAACCGCACAGAACACTGATCTGAGATTCTTTCGCCTTTGCTTTCTGGAAACGCTGTTCCCTACGTGTGGTCTTTGTCTCTTGTGTTTGTGTCGATAAAAAGACAAGACACGTAGATACATCTGGTGTTGGTTGAACTGAAAATGGGACTCATTGCTTGTTGAGAGCATTCAGCTGCACCGAGTAAAAAGGCTGTCATCGATGATTGAAGGTTTTGTCATTTTATGCTCAAAGTGTAATGCATACCAGGATGATTTACTGTACATACTTGCAATAAATAGCTCACAAAATAGGTTTTCTTCGTGGCTTACCGCGAAATATGAATCACTCGTGTTAGTTTTGTCGTAGCCAGCTAGTCTGCACGACTCGTGTTTGATATTTCGCGGTATATGACCTACTGACCTACTGGCAAACAATGACTCGAGAAGCCGCCAACCACACATGCAACAGAACAGCGAAAACATTTCAAATAGTAAGTCGTGTAACAAAGTCTATGGTAATACAGTCATTAACCTCCAAACGACTTACGCTTCTTTGGTTTTCCTGTCTATTCAGTTTTGACAGTACAAATAAACTTAACTCCGGTGAGTGGAATAAAATTCAACAGACGACTCAGGTTAAGCGGGTAAAACTTGTCACGTGACTATCTCAGCAGACCGCAAAGCGCACCGGACTGAACGGTAGGCTGACCAGAGACACTACACTACTATGCTGTAGTATTTCTGGGCTGACTGAGTTTGTGAGTGCGTTAGTGTCATCTCAGTGACATCTCCTAACTCTTACTCTGTCTGCTCTAACTGTCTTCGTCTTTCAGAGTGTTCACGCCGTCGTATCGTACCTCATCAAAACGAACTTTTAGTATTTTTGGCCTTGTTTGTAGTAGGTCTTCCCCCCCCCCCCCTTCTTCAACTCATACCAGTCCCCCATGTAAATATATAAACATTTACAACCTTTTTTTTTTTTTTTTTTTTTTTTTTTTACATTTTTTAATGCGGCTTTGTTACATACATACATACATGGGGCACCGGAGGGCATGCGGCATTGGTACAGTCAATATTTCAAAAGTCATAAACGTGAAATGAATGAAGATACAGAAAAAAGAGGTAGATGAGAGCATAATTAGCCTGCAAAAAAAGGTTTGTATGGTTCCCACCTGGAAGAGAAACTTGAACATGAGCAGCTCATCTTAGCATTGTATTCCTCTATTTTGTATCTGTATAACAATTTTTTTCTAAATATATCAATGTTCGGGGGCTGTTTTTCTATTTTGCATTTGTACAGATACTGCTTTGCCAGTAGTAAAATAAAATCAAAAACGTTCTCCGTTTTGATGTTATCATCAATACCAAATAATATTAGACATTCAGACAGTCTTAATCTGTAGCAGGAAGTACATTTCTCTTTCAGTAAGACCAAAAAGCGTGTCCAGAACTGTTGGCTGTGTTTACATTCCCAAAATATGTGTTGTATAGTGTCTTTAGCAGTTAAACAAAAACTGCACTTATTATTGTTGGTGATACCCATCTCCTTAAGCATCACATTTGTTCCAAGTATTCTGTGTATAATTCTCATCTGAAACCATTTTATATTAACGTCGTGAATTTTACTTAGTTGATGAAAACAGGACTGCCACGGTATATTTCTTTGAAGCTTATCTTCCCATTTTGAGCAGCAGTTGGGTTTTGCATCATTTTGGTTTAATACATCGTAATATGATTTGCAACCCTTATTTGTTTCATACAATTTCTGCAAGCACGCCGTAAGATTAATAACATTGTTATTGCAAAATTCGAAACCGCTATTACGCAGAAATTTCTTTATTGCAAGTTTACAGCCGGAATATGTCACAAAATCAATAGTTATGTCAAATTTTCTCTGAAAATCTATGTGAGATAGTATTTTTCCTTCCTCATTTAAAAAGTGTGCAACACAATAGACACCTTTATCAATCCAGTGTTTATGCATAAGAAATGTGTTCCCAACTCTAATCCTTTGGTTGAAACAGATAGGTTCCGAAAGTACTTCTCCTGCGTTTGTTAGTTTTATTTTATTGTGAAATTCGTCATATGCCTTGAAGACTTGGGTCCAGAATACGTTGCATTTAGAGTAAGCATTTGCCACACTAGGTCCATAGCACTCTATATTTTTAATGAACGGATATTTTACCAATACGATATTTTTCCACTTATGATTAGTATTTATGAATTTTCGAATCCACGTTAGCTTCAAAGCAGAAATAAACGTTTTCAGATGCGGAAGACCAAGGCCTCCTTCTTGTACGCTTTTATGAACTGTGTTTCTATTAATCTTGTCTGGCTTTTTATTCCATACAAATTCATAGCACAGTTTTTGTAAACTATTAATGTATTCATCTGGTGGGTTTGGTAACAGAATCCATAAGTGTATAAGCTTCGACAGAACAAGAGATTTTAAAACTGCAACTCTGCCAAGTGGTGTAATGAGCCTTTTCATCCATATTCTCAATAAACCTTTTACTTCTGCAAACTTTTCTGAGTAGTTATTTTTTTCACAGTTGTCCAGATCACTTGTAAACCAAATTCCTAGTACTTTAAATTTTTGTGGGTTCCATTCCATTTCGAGGTGTTGCATATATTTAACTACCGAATTCCTTTTACTGCCAAGCCAGACTGCACTAGTCTTTCCTGCATTCATATATAGACCGGATTTTCTTCCAAAATTATCAGTAACTGTAATGCAGGTTTCAAATGATTCCCTGTCGCCTGCCAGAAGAAATTCCGTATCGTCTGCATATTGTGAGAGTTTATGTTCAACGTTATTAACAAAAATACCCTTTATATGCTTGTTTTCCCGAATCATGATTCCCAATATTTCTACGCAAAGAATAAATAAATAGGGAGAAATTGGGTCACCCTGTCTACAACCCCTACGTATAGGAAACCATTTTGACGGTTGTCCATTCACTATTACAGTAGACTTAATGTTTGTATAAAACGTTTCTATCCACCTACATATGTCTTGCTTAAAGCCGAACGCTTTCAAAACTCTAAACATAAATCTCCAATCAACTGAGTCAAAAGCTTTCTCAAAATCTATGTTTAGTAACAGACCGGGCAAATTCTTTTCCTTCAAATAAGCTATCATATCATATATCAGTCTCAGGTTATCTCCAATATATCTTCCTGACATAAACCCTGTCTGATCTTCATTGATTAATTCGGGTAACATAGTTTTTATTCGGTTAGCAATAGCAGCTGATCCTATCTTATAAACTACATTTAATAGTGATATTGGTCTCCAGTTCTTTATCAAATCTCGACGTTTGTCTCCCTTTGGAATACATGTAATAATTCCTTCCCTTTGAGTGCAAGATAATTCCCCTTTCCTAAAACCCCAGTTTAATGCTCTAACTACTAACATGCCTATTTTGCTCCAAAAAACTTTGAAAAATTCTGCGTTAAATCCATCTGTACCAGGGCTCTTGGAATGTTTCATATTCCTTAAGGCCATGCTTGCTTCATTCAGAGTAATTTCGCCTTCTATCCTCTCTGCTTCTTCATCATTCAAATGTGGGATTTCAGTTACCATTTGAAAAATATCACAGTCTTCTACATCTCTTCTCTCATACAGTTTTTCATAAAAACTCTTTACCTCTTGTAATATGTCATTATTATCTGTCAATACATTGTCGTCTTTATCAATAAGCTTGGCCATATTTTTACTAATATAGTGTCGTTTCTCCAAACTACAAAAGTAGCTAGTAACCTTTTCACCATGTGCTATCCATCGAGCTTTAGAACGTAATAATACACCTTCAATTCTTTTCTCCCGTATTGCTTTAAGCTCAGCTTTCTTACCATTCATAATCATACAGTCTTCTTGATTTTTGTCACTTTTCTCTAATTTCTGAATGTCTTTCTCAAGATCTATTTCTTTTTTATTTACTCTCTTCTTTTTCATTGTTGCATATGCAATTGTTTTAGACCGAATTTTCATCAAGAGGAAGTCCAAAAGTGTGTCATCAGAAACTAAAAATTGTATTTCATCTTTAGGTATATTGATAATTGAGTCCCTTGCATATGGAAAAATTGCATATTCAACTATAATATTATCTATCAACTCGTTGATTTCATCTAAATATTGTTTATCCTTTAGCAGAGACGTATTAAATTTCCAAAAGGTTTTATGTGAAATTTTTTCGCTAAATTTTAATTTTAGTATTACCATTGAATGATCAGTCCTATATCCGCAGTTGATATCAGAATCCTCGGCAAGAGAGACAATTGAATCGGTAACAAGAAAAAAGTCAAGTCTAGCCTGCTGAAATGGAGCTGTTCTCCGCCATGTGTAACGCTGACAATCTGGATTCAAATCTCTCCATATATCACACAGGTTAAGGTCGGTGATCATACTTTCAACAACTTCTCTTGCTTTAGGGTTATTTACATGCTTATAGTTCTGGTAGTCTTTAAAAGTATCAAGCACCATGTTCCAGTCTCCAGCCATTATTACATTAGGATTATCTAATTCCATTATCTTTTCCTTTAATGTGTTATAAAATTCAGGTTCATCCCTATTGGGTCCATATAAATTGACCAACAAAATATCAATTTCTTTAATCCGAACAGTCAATATTATATAATTACCTCTGTCTCCCTTGTGAATGTCTTTCACTTTAAATTCAAAATTATTATTAAACAATATAGCAACACCTCTAGAATTGGAACTGTAAGATGAAAAATAGCTTTCATAACCCCACTCCGCCGAAATAAAATTTTCAATTTTGGGTTCAAAATGGGTGTCTTGCAAAAAATAAATGGAATATTTCTTATTTCTTAAATAATGGAAGACATCCTTTCGTTTTTGTCTATTACCGAGACCTTGGCAATTTACAGAAACAACTACAACACAATCATCCATTGGGTTTGACAAAAAAAAAATTATGACATTCCCACAGTAGCTCTCTGGGCCCAGCGCATGCCATATTGCAATTAATTTCCAGGCAAACAAAAATCATTAAAAAAACAACAACAACAAAAAACAAACAAAAAACAATACAAAAAACAACAAACGAACAGTATAGAAAAATTTAACAAGAAAAAAGTATATTCACACAAAAAGGTGACTTTGGGTGAAAACCCGTCACAGGACCCAGCGCAGGTCGTCAAGTCAGTACAACATTGTGAAAGGAGACGTGGGGAGAGAGAGAGAGAGAGAGAGAGAGAGAGAGAGAGAGAGAGAGAGAGAGAGAGAGAGAGAGAGAGAGAGAGAGAGAGAGAGAGAGATGCTACCAATCTGGGTGTATAACAAGTTCCATAACTGTACAGCAGTGGTTGGAAACTCAACGTATAAACAGGACTATGCGGCTTTCTGCAAGGAGAATAAAAACAGCCTTAGCAAACCAACCTGCTGACTTACAAACAAGCGAAACAGGTGAGATCAGATTAAGCCAAGTATAGAGGTAAGCTCAAAACGTAGAAATGATCAAAACTGCGATGTAAATTCAGCACAGAAGCAACAGAATGCTGGTCTAAAAAAAGAAGAAGAAAAAAAAAGAAAAAAAAGAAAAAGAAAAACCTCTATACAGTCGATGTACTCCTTGATAATTGTACGATACATTTCACGCAGGTAAAATCAGAAGATCATCGACAAAACTGTTTCAAAGAGAGAAGGAAACACACACACACACACGCACGCACGCACGCACGCACGCACGTACGCACGCTCGCACGCACGCACGCACGCACGCACGCATACACATACACACACGCGCACACACACATATACACACGCACGCTCTCTCTCTCTCTCTCTCTCTCTCTCTCTCTCTCTCTCTCTCTCTCTCTCTCTCTCTCTCTCTCTCTCCCCCTCTCTCTCCCTCCCTCCCCCCTCCCTCCACCCCCTCCCCCTCCCCTCCCCCTCTCCCCTCTCCACACCCCCTCCCTCTCTCCTCTCCCTCTCCCTCTCTCCTCTCCCTCCCCCCTCTCTCTCTTTCACACACACACACACACACACACACACACACACACACACACACACACACACACACACACACACACACACACACACACACACACACACACACACTGTCCAAATCAGGCAGAATGCATTTCTGGCTGGCAAAATTCAACACAAACAAATACAACAAATAGTGGTTCAACAAAAACAAATTAGTTAGAGTACTAGTACTCACTCACCGAGCAAAAGCATATCATGCGGACAATTTGAGCACAGATCAACACAGCACAATGCTAGTCCACAGAACCACACACACCACCCCTACACATATACCTACCAGCCCATCTATAGTGCTGGTTTACCAAAAACAAACCAATACAAGTATGCAAAACATTTGCCTCAGTCAGTTCTGTACACTTGCAGCCCGCTTACGTCGGGCAAAAGTATTTCTTGCAGGCAATTTCACAAACACAAACAATATTGTACTAGTTCAACAAAAACACAAATTCATGCAGTCCACTTAATCAGAGGCGAAAAGCGTTTCATGCAGGCAGTTTTAACACAGATCGGCCAGAAAGCACTACATACAGGCAAATTCAAACCAAACAAAATAATGTAACGCTTGTTACAGAAAACAAATGCAGGCAAAAAGGTATTTTCCACAGGCATAATCATAACTTACATTTACAACCTTAGTTTGACAAGCAGATTTCGCTTGTTCGGTTTGATCCAAATATCTGGTCAGTTGATTTCTGCAATAACTCACTGGAAACGCATTTTTTTCCACTGTTATCACTATCTATATAGTATAGGACTTAGAATGACCATACACCGCATTTTCCCTTGTAGTTTAAACAAGAATGTTCCGTTTTGTTTTTATTCTATCAGAGTCCCCTGCGCTTAAGTTTAACGAAATGGTTTTGAAAATGGTTCCGGCGGCCACGAAAGATCCTACATCAGGGAAATGGCTGTACTATTTACAGTGCGGATCATATATCTACAAAGGACACCCTAAAGTAATCCCAGTGATAAAGGTAATTATTTTACGCCGTTCTAGTGCTTTTCTTCGTCTTCTTCTTCTTCTTTTTTACTTTTTGCCTGCCACAACGAGATTTTTCTTGCAGACAATTTTCATACACGACTTGAATGACTGAGTATGATTTGTAAGGGTCAGTATTTGAACAGATAATATCACATCTGCGTATGCTTTATTGAGAGAGAGAGAGAGAGAGAGAGAGAGAGAGAGAGAGAGAGAGAGAGAGAGAGAGAGAGAGAGAGAGGGAGAGAGATAGAGAGAGAGAGAGAGAGAGAGAGAGAGAGAGAGAGAGAGAGAGAGAGAGAGAGAGAGACAGACAGACAGACAGACAGACAGACAGACAGACAGACAGACAGACGGAGACAGAGAGACAAAGAGACAGAGACAGAGAGACAGAGACAGAGACAGACAGAGACAGACAGACAGACGGACAGACAGACAGACAGAGACTTGATATTTAATGCCAGGCCCATTCATCTGTACAGGTTACACCGGAAGCAAACAATGTGAAGACATCAAAGACAACTTCAAATACTACAATCAAAACGAACATCCTAACAAACACATGTTCATCAAAATTTACTGCAATTTCTTGAAACTATGACTACATCTTCAACTTTCTCGAAATGTGTCAAGAAATCACAAGCAACATTTTGTCTTACTGTTCATAGCACATCGTGTTTGAAGAGACAAAGGAGAAATGAAGCTGAAATGTAGAAATTACAACGGCAGAGTTTGACTTTGAATAATCAATAGAGCGCACCCTGGGTAACACGGCACGAGGAAGATAATTCAGTGAGAGCAAACTTTTTAGCGTTGTTTCAATTCATTAATCTCCTCTTGAATGCAGTGTTATGGGTCTGTGCCCCTATTTGACTCTGTCAAAAACCTTAGTGTTACACTTAACTGTCGCTTGACTAGGAAAACTCGTATCTTCAGCCTGGTACACTCAGCTAATGTTGAACTCCGTCGCTTTAAGGCAAAAAGGGCGAACGACTGATGGTGAGAAGAACAATACAATACAATAATACTTTACTAATCCTTAAAAAGGAAATTCAGTTGTCTGCCTGTGACAAATAATAACAAGTATTTAAAAACGTAATGAAATAATATACAGCTTCACTCGCTTAATTAGGATAAAAAGCTGAATAAAATCAAGTGAATAAACAGTAAGAACGTTGTAATCACAATGACAATGGTGCCCGTATCGTTTCACATACATACTAGTTGTCTCACCCTTACGTTAATCTTAAGTAACACGCACACGCGCACACGCACGCACGCACGCACGCACGCACGCACGCACACACACACACACACACACACACGGCAAAGACTGATG
>OY757545.1:23142204-23200624 GCA_963584105.1 Alviniconcha strummeri | reverse complement strand
AGATTTCTTTTTGAAAGCGCCATTCCTGTCACTCCTCGGTCAGCAGAGAGAGTAGATGTCTGAAAGATCTGTTCGCGCCGTGCCTGCGTGTGTGCTGCGTGCAGTGTATGACGTATTACGTGTCATAGACCGTTGTGTCAGAAGTCAAGTCAAAAGTCAAAGCAAATGAACGAACGTATGTGCAGCAGGTGACGGCAAAGCCACAAGTACAGTCGGTCACGTCAAGACGAGAGGCAATAAAAGCCACAAGTCACAGTCGGTCATGTCAAGACGAGAGACGAGGCAATAAAAGCCACAAGTCACAGTCAGTCATGTCAAGATGAGAGGCGAGGTAATAAAAGCCACAAGTCACAGTCAGTCATGTCAAGACGAGAGACGGGGCTATAAAAGCCACAAGTCACAGTCGGTCACGTCTAGGCGAGAGGCAATAAAAGCCACAAGTCACGGTACCTGTAAAAGACCTGCAACGCACTGTACGAAGTTGGCGAAGCTCAAACACACGAGCAGCTTGCGGGCAGTGGTGCGAATATCCGGGTACATCAGGTAGAGGCCTATGACAACGACGCAGCCACACATGGACGCTACACACGTCAAGTTGGTGATCAGGACGTAAGCTGCGTCTAGCGACGTCAGCGTGACGTTAGCGTGGTACATGGACACGTTGCGCATTTTGACGCCTCGGGTGCTGTTTCAGTCTGTGGTCCTATGCAATGAAATGTTCCCGTCATATTTTATCAATGCAGCCAACTCATTAGTGACTTACACTCTATTCGATTAAAGCTTCTTATCGGTGAGTTAAGTCACGAGCGCTTGAAAAACTCGTTATGAGAAATATGTCCAAAGAAGCGTCATTATGCAATTTTAAACAGCGTTTCTCAGGTATATTAGAATGTGATTTGAAGAAAACTTGATGAAAAAAAGGACTTAATATGCAAGTTGACCTCCAAAGTTCTCCAAGCGGACTTCTAAAAACATTTATAAAAAAATAATTTAACAAAATTATGAAACCACATTAGACTGAAACCCTTCAACTAGGCTAAAAGTTCCTGTACTGCAAGGCATTCTCAGAATATTAAAAAAAAAAAAAAAAAAAATACAAATCATCCATTGAACGGCTGTCATAAACTGAAACTGAACTGTCATAAAATTATCACGATTCGTGTCATAGAATGACTTTGAGCTAGTCATAAAATGACCTTGAACTGCTGCCGTAACATGACCATCACCATCAACTATTGTCGTAAACTGACCACCAACTACTGTCATGAGGTGACCTTCAACTATTGTCCTGACTGACCTTGAACTCTTGGCGGGTGTGGCAAAGAAACCGTCAGGCCGGTGGTGCCATCCAGTGTAGATGGACAGGTAAATCTTAAGGTGTCTGTTCTTCTGTATCTGTACACTGTCTCCTGTCCTTGGTACCTGTTCAGAATGGACAGGTAAATCTTGAGGTGTCTGTTTCTCGGTATCTGTGCACTGTCTCCTGTCCTTGGTACCTGTTCAGAGATGGACAGGTAAATCTTGAGGTGTCTATTTCTCTGTATCTGTACACCGACGCGCGGCTATCCACATGAACAACCAAATTTTCCCCCAAAAATCCCATTCAAAATGAAGGGGAGGGGGAATTTACATTTTCCACAAGAACTGTTTTCCAGCTGAAAATATCTCTCCCCGCCCCCCCCCCCTCCTCTCCCCGCCCCCCCCCCCCCTCCCCACCCCACTGATTTCCTCGGGTTTACCTCTTGCCAGAGGCGAGTCTTCGCAAAGAAATGAAAAGAAATATTCTCCTGAATTTGTAGACATTATGCCTTTGTTGTCTGAAGACACGCAGCTTCATAGTCTGAAATCGAGGCCCAGAGCGGCTGTGCAGAATCAACAAACACAGATTCACTTTGCCTTGCGCTAGTGTGCTCTGCTCTGAAGCGTGATAACGGTCAACTGGACTTTAGCATCTTTCATGTACATACGTTGGGAGCGTTACGGCAACAAAATAAAACCAAGAGCACATCGCTTGACTTTGAACGTGCCAATCATAAACAGGGTGTTTGTTTGTTTGTTTGTGTGTGTGTGTGTGTGTGTGTGTGTGTGTGTGTGTGTGTGTGTGTGTGTGTGTGTGTGTGTGTGTGTGTGTGCGTGCGTGCGTGTGAGTGCGTGCGTGCGTGTGAGTGCGTGCGTGCGCGTGCGTGCGCGCGCGTGCGTGCGTGCGTGCTTGCGTGTGTGTGTGTGTGTGTGGGGGGGGGGGGGGTATGTGTGTACGTGCGTGCGTACGTGTGTGCGAGCTCGCGAGGAATACAATATTATGACTATATGATTTATTATTTTTGTTTTTTTTATGTCTACATCATTGTCGATCTTGCAAATCGCGGTGCGCTCGCCCTTGTCGGTGAGATTCGGAGCTATAGAAATGACCGCCCTTATTATTATTATTATTACTATTATTGTTATTATTATTGCTGCTGCTGCTGCTACAACAACAACTACTACCACTACCACATCCATATGGCAGAGGTTTTCAGGGTGAAGTGCGGAAATAGAAATGGATTTTAACATCCAGCCAGCCATGACAGTTACACCAGGGTTCGCCTGCGCGTTAAAAAAAAAACTAAAACAAAAAACAAACAAAAAACGCATTTTTAAAAAATTGTCAGAACACAGTAAACTCCAAAACTGTCTGTTAAAAATAGCACATCGTCAATTAAAAAACAGGTAAAAAGATGGGTAAGGCAAAAAAAAAAAAAAATCATAACTTTCCAGAAATATTCATCTTCAGATAATCAAAAAAGCAGTCCAGAGATATGCTTCCGAACGACATCTTCATTGATCGAGCTGTGAATCGGTCTGTAGGAATCGAGACGATCTGACATTCTAAATAGTCGATTCTTCCAGAAGTTTTTCTGCTGTTAAAAATAAATCTCCCACTCCAAGAACAAAATTCCACTCCGAGAACGTCCTACTCAAAGAAGAAGGTTATAATCCAAGAATTTTCAACTCGAGAAAGAATCTCGCATTCCAAGAAGAATATTCTACTCCAAAAAAGAATAAGCAGAATCTTCTACTCCAAGAAAAATGTTTTAATCTAAGCAGAATCTCCCACTCCAAGAAGAATGTCGTACTCCAAGAGGAGTCTTCTACTCCAAGATTACTGCAAGCAGAATGTTCTGTTCCAGTCAGAATGTTCTGTTCCAGTCAGAATGTCAAACTGATGTTCTGTTCCAATCAGAATGTTCTGTTCCAATCAGAATGTTCTGTTCCAATCAGAATGTCAAATGTCCAGTTCCAATCAGAATGTCCTGTTCCAAAGAGAATCTCGTTAATACATGCCTGTTTACCTGGTTAACACCGACTGTCGACAGGCAGGCCACGTGTTGTTGCTGGCCAGTTCATGCAGTCAATGGGCACAGACTAGGTGCGTGTATCTCTTCCTCAGCAACCGCTCATTCACTCCATGCAGTCAATGGGCACAGACTAGGTGCGTGTATCTCTTCCTCAGCAACCGCTCATTCACTCTTCACCAGCCCACAGAACACTTCCACTGGTGATCTGTACCGCTGGGGAACCAACTGAGACAGTGACCAATGTCCAAACCGTTGAAAGAGCCATGCTTGGCTTTAACGGTCTCAAAACGACCCACTATTTGTAGCCTCTCGAACTGGCCCACAACGGATTAGGCCAGACAGTGCCTAAAGCCAAACACCAGCAACAGAAAACCTACGTTAGCCATTGTTATCTGTCGCAGCCATGGGTTGTGAGCGGCCAGTTGGACAGGCTGGGGTTGTTGGCGGTTCGGGGATTGTGTGGCCGATGTGATTTTAGAGCTGATTTCACTGGGTGTGATATCAGCGATGATACAGTGGGTGATAACGAAGCCAAACACGAGTTGGCTCACACGACACGTCAGCAGGCCCAACGGTCAACATCCCTGAAGCAGTTAGTTACAATGGGACCAGCGCTGATGTTTTCCTCTTTGTCACAGTTCTGTAGACGACACATTTTTAATGTGTGTGTGTGTGTGTGTGTGTGTGTGTGTGTGTGTGTGTGTGTGTGTGTGTGTGTGTGTGTGTGTGTGTGTGTGTAAAACCTTCATTAACCCCTTGCGGCAAATTCGAGTCGCCTTACCTGGGAAAGGCTGCAGCAGCCGCAAGAGCAGCGCTACCCATTCCTACCATTACCAGTGTGAGCAGTATTTCCGTCAGTCAAACAATGGTTACGGCTGCTACTGTGCTAGTGTGGGATTTTTCAGTAACGTGCGAGCAGATTTCGATCCATTCTATTCCACAAGCCTTCACCTGTGTGGTTCGGACACTGGCGGGGACAAAAGCACCTTTGTGTGTGTATGTGTGTGTGTGTGTGTGTGTGTGTGTGTGTGTGTGTGTGTGTGTGTGTGTGTGTGTGTGTGTGTGTGTGTGTGTGTGTGCCTGCTTGCGTGTCAGTGTGTGTGTGTGTGTGTGTGTGTGTGTGTGTGTGTGTGTGTGTGTGTGTGTGTGTGTGTGTGTGTGTGTGTGTGTGTGTGTGTGTGTGTGTGTGTGTGTTTGGGGTGGGTGGATGAGGGGTTGGAGTTGCCGGTGCTTCTGCATCTGGACTGTGGTATTTGTCAAGGTTTCAAGGTTTCAAGTTGAGCTTTTGGCCCCTGGGCCGGGCTAGAAAGCGAAGTTACATTCGCACACGACATTCCTTATGAACAAGTACATGCGTTGTACTAATAAATAACTACCACACTTTCTATATAAAAAATAAATAAATGCTCAAACACAAATCAAAGTTGTTATAAATATGCAAGGCCAAGGCGTAAAAATTAACTATTTCTTCTTTTTTTCTTCTTCTTTTTTCCGTTGTGTTTCGTTACTGGCTTAATCAAAATAACTCAAGAATACAACTAATAAATTTAGCAAGCTTGATATTCTTAGATTTTGACGTCATATTCATGAGACTACAAAATTTGCACACGTTGGGATGATGTGTATAATATTGTAGCGGGAGAGCTGTGCAAGCTAGCTCGAGTTACGGGCCCTGAGTTCCCCCACCCCTTCTCTCCAGTCGGACGCTGCCTGCCAGCGACTGGCCGGTGCCGCGCGGTGCGGTATAAAAGACAGTGCCTGCCCGGTTTCTGTACATAGTTCAGGAGCTGTGTGAGAGTCGAGGTGGACGTCCTGGGCTGTCCGTCCTAACGAGCCTTCTGGTTTCCGTGGACGTAAAGATTTATTGCACCGTGCTTCGGCATTGGTCACAACTTGTCCCTAATATGTCTCATGACATCTGAGGACATTAAGCATCAATTCATCATCATCAGGTTTCTGTACCATGTGCTGAAAAGTGCTGGTCAACCCCTACCCCTCGAGTCTACATGCTGAAAAGTGTGTTACTCTTCCCTTAGTTAGAGGACTTGGTGCTGAAAAGTGCTAGTCCAAAACCCCTACCCCCCGAGTTTACATGCTGAAAAAGTGTGTTGCTCTTCCCTTATTAGAAGACCTATGCTGCAAAGTGTGGGCACGCATGTTTAGTTATTAAAAGACCTATGCTGCAAAGTGTGGGCACGCATGTTTAGTTGTTAAGAAACCTGTGCTGCAAAGTGTGGGCACGCATGTTTAGTTATTAAGAGACCTGTGCTGCAAAGTGTGGGCACGCATGTTTAGTTATTAAGAGACCTGTGCTGCAAAGTGCGGGCACGCATGTTTAGTAATTAAGAGACCTGTGCTGCAAAGTGCGGGCACGCATGTTTAGTAATTAAGAGACCTGTGCTGCAAAGTGCGGGCACGCATGTTTAGTTATTAAGAGACCTGTGCTGCAAAGTGCGGGTACGCATGTTTAGTTATTAGAAGACTTGTGCTGCAAAGTGCGAGCGTTAGTTAAGTTTCTGTTTGTTTATCTTCTTGTGCTGCAAAGTGCAAGTATTAGTTAAGTTAGTGCAAGGGTGCAACTTACTTTTGTAGGTCAGTAATTGGTGCTGAGCCTATGCCGGTAGCTAAGTTAGCTATGGTATAGTGCGTAGGTTAGGCACAGTCATGCGTCAGTTTGGTTTGTTCTTGTGTTTACTGTATGTGTAACAAGCGGTAGTGTAAATAAAACAGTATGCATTTCTTTATTTGGTTCGTCACTATAATGGGAGTGAGAGTATGTACTGAGACGGAGTGTGGTCAGTGTGCGCGTTTGTGAGCGTGCCTCGGTGCACGGTTTACGTCTCAGTTGTTGATACATGTGTACAACTTCTGTCTCCACTTATCTTTTGTCTAGTGTCTGTTTTAAGTGGCATAAGTGCATAGTGAAACGGCACACCTACCTCTGAGGAGCGGACAAACAACCAAACACTAACACAGGTTTTTTTCTGGATACCAAGGTCGGTCGATTGTAGTGATTTTGAACACAACGCGGCGAGGAACTTGACATTGAAAGGCACACTACATGAGGATGACTAGAGACAATGGTTTATTCCAGTGTGAGTGTCTCTCCTTGGCAATCTCCAGCCTCCCCCTGAACCTAAAATGAGGAACGGGCCGTAGGTCCTGTTACAAAACGTGGTGCCGTGACTCAGGATATCGCACTTGTTTGGTACCGCTGAGCTGGGGCGCTAGGACCGCCAGCCTGCAGCGTTTTCACTACGCACAGCTGCCATTTGTGTCTTTGTGTCTGTGTGTGCATAATGGGTGCGGTGTTAGGCTTCCTTAGGCTGTTAGTGCCAAGCTGGTTGGTACAGAACAGGACTGCTACGAGACAGTCAAGAAGAAGAGGAAGCAGACGTAGCACTGTGACTTCTATTTCCCACAGCGGCAGCAGCAGTTGCGATGATTGTTCGTTTAGTAGCTGTTACAGTCGTTCTCACGGGCATAGATCCACTGGTGCTCGCAGGGATAGAAGTATGGGTAACAGTACGTTTCTGAATCACAGTCTTTCACACAGGAAAGAGAGGGTTCCTGACGTGTTCACGGGTACGAAAGGTAGCCTGAAAGATTGGCTGCGTCACTTCGAAACCTGTGCCAGATGGAATGGTTGGGATTACGCCGAGAGGGGCGTCAATCTTGCTATGTCACTCAGGGTTCATGCTCAGTAGGTGCTTGGCGAACTTAGTGTTCATGAGTTAGAAGACTTTGATGCGATCAAAGCAGCTCTAGAAAGAAGGTTTGATCCTGCTGAGAAAGAAAACCTCCATCGTGTGGAGTTCAGATCAAGGTTCAAGAAGAAGGGCGAGAGCGTGACTGAGTATGGGTTCGCTCTGAATCGCATTGCTTCTGATGCATACCCTAGGATGCCCCCGGAGGCTAGGGAGACGATCGTGATCGATCAGTTTGTTAGTGGACTTCCGTCAAAGGATTTGAGAAGTCATGTCCAGTTCCATCATCCGTCATCCATCCATGAGGCGATAGCGTTGGCTAGTGAGTTCGAGTCTTTCGAAGAAAGGTTTGATGGGAGAAAACCAGAAAATACGGAGAAGGGAAACGACACTAGTATTAGAAGCATCAGCGAAAAAGACTCAGGGCATGAGGAGTTGCTGAAGGTTTTTCAGAGTCTGAGCAAGCAGGTAGCTGAGTCGCTGGACAAAGTTACCAAAGCCGTGGGTCAGATTAGTGGAAATAAAATCAGAAACGGTTCAGTAGTTGTTGTTTTTTCGGTGTAATGAGAAGGGTCACTACTCTAGGCAGTGCCCAACTACTGCACCAGAGCAAACAGGGAGTAAGAAGACTTCTAACGAAAACGCGCCAGGCAAGGAAAACTGGCGAGGGCCGGGGTTCCAGCGGTCAGACACCCGGCCCGTCATCTGACAGGTGTTGATAACTCTCCTAATGGGATAGAGACGGGACCGCGTACGTGTGTTTTGTTAACGACCGGATGCTATGTCGTGCCGGTAAGGATAGGGGCAGGCGTGGTTGAGTTTTTAGTTGATAGCGCGTCAGCTGCCACGGTCCTTAGCGCTGCGGCATTTGAGACGGCAGAGAGAGATACGCGAGCTGTACTGAGGGAAAGTAAACTTAATCTTTGTACAGCTAGCGGACAGAATTTGGACTTTCGGGGCGAGACGACTTTAGAGTTGGGAATAGGTGACCAAACTTTTCGACACAGTGTAGTGGTTGGGGACATAGGAAACTCAGCAGGGTATCCTGGGTACAGATTTCATGCACAAACATGGTTGTCTGTTGGACTTGGCACAGGGTACTATGCAGATAGGAACGCAAGTAGTTCAGCTGAAGAGAGAGGCAGTAGACACGTGTGCGAGATTGCAAGTGTGTGACACCGTCATTGTACCGCCTAGGTGCGAGGCGTTTGTTAAAGGGTCTCTTCTTCAGGCCAGTTTTGGGGAAAAGAGTGACGGACTGCTGGAAGGTCTAGATACTTTTAAAAGCGAGACTAGTCTTGAGGTCCCCAGGTGTTTGGTTCACGTGACGAAAAATGAGGTGTTTGTTCCTGTCACTAACCTATCTGATAGGGAAGTGACAGTCAAAGCAGATACTGTCATTGCTACCGTAGAAACGGCGGTTTCCTTGAATTCCTTGTCGCAAGAGCGTGAAGAAAAGGAAAGGCTTTATTCTGATCAGCTTCCTAGCCATCTTGAAAGTTTGGCCACTAAGTTGTCTCCAAGGGTCAGTGAGAAAACAAAAGGAGAAGTGAGGGACACTCTTATTGAGTTCCAAGATGTTTTCATGTGCCCAGATACTCAGCTCGGTAGGACGGGAAACAGTAAGCCTGTTAAGCTACCCCCTCGACGTCTGCCAATGGCCCAGAGAGAGATTGTTGATAGAGAGTTGGAAAAGATGCTCAAAGAAGATATTATAGAGCCTAGTGTTAGCCCGTGGGCGGCAAATGTTGTCTCGGTCAAAAAGAAGGATGGGTCTGTTAGGTTTTGTGTAGACTACAGAAAACTGAATGAGTGCACAAAGAAAGATGCCTACCCTTCGTTGCCCCACATTGGGGATTCACTTGATGCATTGTCGGGTTCATGCTGGTTTTCAACTTTGGACTTAGCTCAAGGTTTCTACCAGGTAGAAATGGACGAGAATGACAAACAAAAGACTGCGTTCGCAACGCACAGAGGACTTTTCCAGTTCAGTCAAGGTGATGCCCTTCGGTCTCTGTAACAGTCCTGCGACTTTTGAGAGGCTGATGGAATTAGTCCTAAGTGGCGTTCTCTTTGAGAGGTGTCTAGTCTACACTGACGATGTCATTTGTTTCGGAAAGACAGAGGAGGAGGCATGTATAACCTCAGGGTTGTACTGCAGAAGTTTAGAGATGCAAATCTCAAGCTCATGAAACCCTCCAAGTGTTCATTGTTCCAGGATGAATGTACCTTTTTAGGGCATACAGTCGCACGTGAGGGGACGACTTGCGAAAAGTCGAAGGTTGAAGCTGTGGCGAGCTGGCCTGTGCCGACTTGTGTTTCAGAGGTTCGTTCGTTCCTGGGAACTGCGTCGTACTACCGAAAGTACATTCAGGGCTTTGCCGATATAGCTAGCCCGTTGACAAACTTGACAAAGAAGAACCAGAAGTTTGTTTGGACTGAGAAGTGTCAGAACGCTTTTGAAAGACTGAAGGAAGCACTAGTCTCTGCTCAAGTCTTAGCATACCCCATTAGGGAGAGTAAGTTTATTCTTGACACTGATACAAGCGCGACTGCGATTGGCGCAGTCCTGTCACAGATTCAAGACGGGGAAGAGAAAGTCATTGCCTATGCAAGCTGTGCTTTGTCCAGTTCCAGGCAAAATTACTGTACGACGTACAGAGAGCTGTACGCTGTAGTGAGATTCGTGAAGTACTTTTCTCATTACCTGTGGGGAAGGCCGTTTTTGGTTCGGAGTGACCACAGTTCGCTGAAATGGTTAAAGAACTTCAAGCAGCCGGAGGGGATGGTAGCTAGGTGGATAGCTACTCGGGACACCTATGACTTCCAGATAGAGCACAGGAAAGGTGCGTCACATGTAATGCCGATGGGTTGTCCCGGATCCCAAGAAGATGTTGTCAGAGGGAAGAGTGCAGTCAGTACACTCAGAAGCAAGTGAGGGTAGTAACACGTTCGCAAGCACGTGGCCGAGACTAGCTGACAAGGGTGTAGCTAGCGGTACGCAGAGGAACGCTGACTCGTGTTCGCGCGAGGAAGTCCCGCGAGTTGACCCCGAGGTCACTAGTCGAGGTGATGCTACTGGGATAGGGAAAGATGTACTGGTAGAGCAGACAAGGTGGTTCAGAGTAATTCTGCTTCATGGTCAAATGAAGATGCCCCTGAGTCTGTTCAGTCTTTTTCATTCGATCCTGATGTACAGGGAGGTAGTGGTGGTACTTTCCTATTGGATAGGAACAGGGTGGAACAGTCTGTTCAGACACAGGCTGTAACCAAGGGAGTGGCGGGTAACAGTAAGTCTGATTGTGTTCCTGGGGTACCAAAGTCTAGTCCCTGTAAAAGTAACTGGTTTTCTGTCTGGTCTCATGAGGAGCTCGAAGAGTTCCAGCAGAAAGATCCAGTGACGAGCACTCTACTGAGTCTGAAGTCTAGAGGGGAGAAACCCCCGAAGACAGAGATCTCAGTCAGAGTATAGCACTGCTATCAGAACACTCATAGCTCAGTGGGATAATCTGAGAGTAGTGGATGGGTTGCTATACGTTGTGTCAGAGAAAAGTTTTACTCAGGAAGAAGTACTGCTACTGGTAGCCCCGGCTGGGGTTAGACAGAAGGTGTTGAATATGTCGCATGATGCTAAGACGGCTGGTCGCCTTGGCCGCGACAGAACACTAGCAAACGTAAAGCGTCACGTGTACTGGCCAGGAATGGCCGACGATGTTGCCAGGTGGTGTAGACAGTGTGACATGTGTGCACGAAGGAAACCAGGTCCGGGAAGGGCTAAACTTCCTATGCAACATGTGAATGTAGGCATGCCGCTCGAAAGAGTCGCAATCGACATTTTGGGTCCTTTGCCGATGTCTCACGATGGCTATGAGTACATAATGGTGGTTGAAGATTACTACACAAAGTATGCAGAGGCATACAGCCTTTTTGATCATACAGCCCAGACTGTAGGGGATAAACTTCTTACAGAATTCATCTGTAGGTTTGGAGTCCCATTGACCATTCATACTGATCAAGGTAGAGAGTTTGAGTCTCGTTTGTTTCAACATCTGTGTGAAGCCTTAGGTGCGGACAAGACTAGAACTACCCCTTACCACCCACAGAGTGATGGTATGGTGGAGAGACAGAACCGCACGATACAGCAAATGCTGTCAGCCTATGTTAATGAGAAGCGAGATGGTTGGAGTGATCACTTAGACCTGATCATGATGGCCTACAGATCGTCTGTCCATCAGTCCACTCAGTGCACTCCGAACTTGATTATGTTTGGGAGAGAGGTCAACCTCCCCTTGACTGTTCAACTTGGTGTGTTTCCCACCGGAGACAGGCCGCAATGTCCTGTAGAGTACGTAGAGTGGGTTCAGAACACCTTAGAAAGAGTTTTCCGTTTTCTGAAACTGAACACTGAGTCGAGTGTACACAAGCAGAAACACTATCATGATAGAAACTGCAAGACAAGAGAGGAAGAACTGGGGAATGAGGGTGGAGAACAGATGGTAGTGGAGGGATGGGACGAGGGAGACGTGCGGACTTCTCCCGTTAAAACTAGAACTGGGAGGGAGGTTAAGGCCCCCAGGAGATACTCTCCTTACCCATCATCCTCGTGAACATCATCACCCTCGCCCTCAGCATCATTGGACCCTCGCCCTCAGCATCATTGGAGTGGAGCCAGTCATCGACGAACGGCAGAGTTCGGATGGTAAAGGGTGCAGTCGGCGGCTCTGCTAACGACCCTTTGTCTCCGCCACCCTCACCATCTTCATTGTCATCAGGGTGTAGTCGGCGGCTCTGCTGACAGCCCTTATCAAATTCCGCATCGATCTCCGGTACCAGCAGGGTGCAGTCGGCGGCTCTGCTGACGGCCCAGTCATCATTTCTGCGGCTGCCTATCGCTACGTAACCTTGGTTAGACCGCCACAAGACCGTGAAAAGTTTTGAGATGTCCTTCAAACGATGATGAAGAAAGGAAACAAATTGAACTCTCCGATGTTGTTTCTTACTGAATACCTTTTGTTTTGGGATGCATGATATGTATATCGTACTATATACAACATTGTTTCATGTTTTCTTGCAGGTTTGTTTGCTTTGGTAACCTGTAATTTGACTAGTCACTCACTTTGTGATTGTATTCTCTTATTTTGATTGTAACCTTTTACTTGTTCAATCGAATTTTGTTGTTGTCATTCATATTGCCATGACGTTAGCATTTGTTCAATACTGACGTTAATGTCACTTTAACCAGTGTAACAAGCGGTAGGTTGCGCGTTTGTGAGCGTGCCTCGGTGTTTTCGTCTTGTTGGTACATGTGTACAACTTCTGTCTCCGCTTATCTTTTGTCTAGTGTCTGTTTTAAGTGGCATAAGTGCATAGTGAAACGGCACACCTACCTCTGAGGAGCGGACAAACAACCAAACACTAACACAGGGTTTTTTTCTGGATACCAAGGTCGGTCGATTGTAGTGATTTTGAACACAACGCGAGGAACTTGACTCTGAAAGGCACACTACATGAGGATGATTAGAGACAATGGTTTATTCCAGTGTGAGTGTCTCTCCTTGGCAATCTCCAACCTCCCCCTGAACCTAAAATGAGGAACGGGCCGCAGGTCCGGTTACAATATTTATCAACATACTTAGTACGGTTTCTCTTGACATTTTCGTTGGAACAGTTAAGCAAATAGTGAAATTCATCTCCTACCTCACCACTGTCGTGTGTGTGTGTGTGTGTGTGTGTGTGTGTGTGTGTGTGTGTGTGTGTGTGTGTGTGAGAGAGAGAGAGAGAGAGAGAGAGAGAGAGAGAGAGAGAGAGAGAGAGAGAGAGAGAGAGAGAGAGAGTGTGTGTGTGTGTGTGTGTGTGTGTTGGTCAATGTGTGTGCGTATTGGTCAGTATGGTGTGGTGAAGGGGAGGAGGAAGCTGACTAAACATAACAGTACGCCCTCACCAAAGCGTGTGACATTGTAAAGCATCTTTGGGAATTTACGACCGAATCAGGGCAGAGGCCGTACCCAACATATGGGCCATTAACAGTCCCCAGCGTAGTCATGTACCTGTCACTAACAGTGCACAACTCTCATGTACCTGTCACTAACAGCGCACAACTCTTAAGTCAGTAACGGTTTTTGACCCAACGTTCTTTTTCAGGTACCTACCACTAACAATCAACAACTCTTAAGTCAGTAACGGTTTTTGACCCAACGTTCTTTTTCAGGTACCTACCACTAACAATCCACAACTCGAAGTCAGTGACAGTTTTTGACCCAACGTTCATTTCCAGGTACCTACCACTAACATTCCATCACTCAAGTGACGGTCTCTAATTCTGTTGATTTTTAAGGACCCACCCGCCATTAACAGACCACAGCCCTAATGTGACGGTCTTCGACTCAACGTACAGGTACCTGCCACTAACAATCCACAACTCTGAAGTGGCGGTCTTTGACCACCGTACACAACTCTGAAATGACGGTCTTTGACCCAACGTACACAGCTCTGAAGTGACGGTCTTTGACCCAACGTACACAACTCTAAAGTGACGGCCTTTGACCCAACTCTGAAGTGACGTTTTTTGACCCAACGTACACAACCCTGAAGTGACGGTCTTTGACCCTACGTACACAACTGCGAAGTGACGGTCTTCGACCCAACGTGCACAACTCAGAAGTGACGGTTTTTGACCCAACGTACATAACTGTGAAGTGACGGTCTATGACCCAACGTCCACATCTGTGAAGTGACTGTCTTTGACCCAACGTACACAACTGTGAAGTGACGGCCTTTGACCCGACAGTCAAGTGCACGTGCTACTTACGGGCTGACAGTGCGCCTTGCTATCGGCGGAATCCAAACGTTGGTTGATGCGAGCCTTTGGGAAGTGATTGGCTTTTGATCAAACGTGTCATCTAACTATCGCACACCTCTGTACCCTAGCTGTCGATAGCAGTCTTTATAGGCCTACTGCTAACTGGATGCCAAAGTCCTCGTTATCAAGCACTATCGTTGGTTGATGGGACTGAACCTGCGACCGAGCAAGTCATTCATCTTCCTAAGTGTGTGTGTGTATGCGTGTGTGTGTGCCCGCGTGTGTGCGCGCGCGCGTGTGGTGATTGTGTGCAGTGTATGACTGTATGTGTGTAAACATGCGCGTGCGTGTACGGTGTGGGTGTATGTGCGTGTACGACGGTAAACATGATATTCAACAATAAAAAAATAATATATATATATATTTTTTTTTTAAAGGTGCCATAGTGACGGGGGAAGACAGGCCACAGAATACACGTAACAACTGTGAACTGTGTGACAGGATCAACACTCACACCGACACACACTGACCCAAAACCTGGAAACAAAATCAACCATCTTTATTGCACAGATGGACGGTGGAAAACATCGAAGGTCAAATAAATTATGGTCCACACGCACATATACACGTAAATGTCCATAAAAACAAACTCGAGCACGCACACACGAAAACTGAATGTCCACAAAAACAAACTTCAGCAGATATACCACAATTCTGATGCTTCCGGCTTTATAACCTTCATAACAGACGATGGCAAACCCGTATCAGTCATTGATGAGATAACGTTATGAAGTTGTTGAATGACGGACACCAGACACTCACATACGGGAAAGCGGGGATAGCTCAGTGGTTAGAGCGCCGTACTCGTGACCGAAAGGTCGCGGGTTCGAGTCCCGGCAGGAGCGGCGGGACAATTTTCTTCTCAAGGGTCGATTTTCTGGGCTCTTATTTCGGTATCCGCTCCACCCCTGTACTACCGCAGTATCATGCACGTAAAAGATCCCGGTCATTCTGCCAAAAGTGTAGGTGGCACTGAGGTTACAGCTAAACTCGCATGCACCCTATGTATGCGGCTTTGTATGAAGTGACGTGATATGGTGCATGGTTGTATGGTGTACACAGAACGCGCCGAGATGGCAGCAGTTTTGAGTGGCACCAGCCATGTAACAACAAAACAGCGCTGCAACTACAGCACTTGTGTGGACACAAACTCCAAGCGCTGGTTTACGACATCCTTCCTTCAAGGAAGGTGCCTGAAAGCGATGCTCGGAGTGTGGGGTGGACATTCAAATCGTGCTGTAAAAAGCTAGTGTCACTCATTTAGAGTCACGTGCGACAAGAGCGAAGTGAGTGTGCCCGAGAGCGGAGAATAACACTACTTACAAACGATCGACAACACATAAATTAAAATATAAAAATTTAAAACAGGCGCTGCACACTCCAAGCAGAGAATGACTTCACTTAACAGATAGTAGTAGTTAGTGTCTGGATTTTAACGTGCTGTCAACCCGCACACGGGGTCACATCAGGATGATCAAACTCTTTCACATCTAAAAGTAAATCCTTTCTTGAATCTACAGAATCCGTCCCTACACAAACATAAAATAAAGCATTCTTCCAATTCCAACATGTGTACATTTTGTTGCTTCAGAACGGGCGGGGGCTTACCCCGAAATGTGCATTTTGAATACTTTTCAACCACTTGTGTGTTTGGATCATCTAAGCAATTAAAAAGATCAACTACCCTCAATTTAGGGGCCTCGAGCTCACAATCACATTCTCTTCAAAAAACAATTTCTCCACCAACTGAAAGGTAAGTAGATAGAATTTAATTACTCTCATCATTTGTTTGGGTATTATTTATTTGTTATAGAATTGCAGATAAAATTTAATTACTCTCATCATTCGGTTGTATATTATGTTATAGAATTTAATTACTCTCATCATTTGTTTATTATTTATCTGTTACATAATTTAATTACTCTCATCATTTGTTTGTGTATTATTTATCTGTTACATAATTTAATTACTCTCATCATTTGTTTGTACATTATATATTTGTTATAGAGTTTAACTACTTTCATAATTTTTGTGTGTGTATTATTTATCTGCTTGTTGTGAAGAAAGAGTTTACCCTAACTACGTGCACATACTGCCTGATTAAGATAAGCATTCTTTTCAACCAACTGCGTTTTGACCCAGTTTAAAAGCTAGTTAGGTCTACATTAAAAATGATCCAGCTGATAGCCGAGCTAAAAACTGCCACAAAAGTCTTCCATCAGCTCTAACGCTAACAGCCTAAGTGATAACAGGAAAGAGGGAGATAAGATAACAAAGATGGAGTCAAAGTTCAGCAACACTGTTTTATTTCAGCAAAAACTGCAACATGTTCAGATAACTTCACTAGAGATTGCATTTCATACCAGCTGGTTGTGTAGCAAGCGCATGTTTCACTTGCATGACTAATAGTTCTTTTGGGATTGTTTGCTATCTGTGAAGAAATGCAACACAGGAGCAAAAATGTAGAACGTCACTGTCAGAGCAGGATAAAGAGAGAAAGTTATGGAACATTCCAAGTCAACCTGGCAGTTATGCATGTAGTTATCACAAGCATTACTTCTACACTATATAGTGTATTTGTTTTCATTCTTCTTGTTTTGTTGTTGTTTTTGTGAATGGTCTTCATTTTTCCATGTAGACAAACACCATCCATATTTTTAGACCATGTTTCTGACAGAAAGTTTCTCACATTTCCATGTAGACTGACCGCACTAAAGAACATCCTTTTAAGATCACTTTTCTCACAGAATGTTCTTCTCATTTCCATCTAGACTGACTCTTCAACAAACACCACCCATATTTTAAGACCACATTTCTGACAGAATGCTCTTCACATCAAACACCACCCTAATTTAAGACTGCTAAATTCTCAAACAGCACCCTTCGTATTTTTGACACCTGTAAAACCACTCACCAAAGACAACACCTTTGCTTTAACATCACTGCCGATTTCAAAGGATATTACTTCACCAAGACTCCACTTTGTCAGCATCCTGTCTTTGAAGTCAAACAAGTTTCATCTCTCAGACAACTTGCTGTTGAAATGCATGCAGTGCCGTGCTGGTCTTTCACAAACGGCTCAGTAACTCAGTATATTCAATGTGAACAGTTCAGTACAGTTCAAGATGGTATCTGTGTGCTCACAAAAGCCAAGTGTGCACAAAGAAATTCAAACAGTACCATATTTTAAATAATTCTGCTCTGTGTTGTGCAGTGGGATACTGTGTAGGGTGGTTGCTGCTGCTGCTTGTAACAACTGTCAACACCCGCCTGCCACCATGTTGTTCTTCGTCAGCCACTTCAGTTATTGTTATTATGAACAAACCTTTGCAAGATACCAGGACCTGAGTCCATTTCAAACTTTTAAAATTAGAATTATATTTTTGTTGTTGTGATTTTTAATTTTTAAAAATAATAAAACCTGAAAACGTGACATATGAGCAGATCAGCAAGGTGCTGAAGCTCCCTCTTCACACAGTCACACAGTCACAGCACGGCCAGTCATGGCGCCGAAAGGAAAAGCTGCTTGGGCACTTGACAAGCCAGACGACCCTAACTGGCATAACAATCATCTAGTGAAACACCCACCACATATCTTCCCATCCTAGCTCTCAAATGGTATGCAGTGCATTCCACTGTGGCAGAATATTCCCCCTGCCCTCAGTGGTACGCAGTGCATTCCACTGTGGCAGGATCATTTCCATGCCCTCAGTGGTATGCAGTGCACGCCTCTGTGGCAGGATCATTTCCCTGCCCTCAGTGGTATGCAGTGCACGCCTCTGTGGCAGGATCATTTCCCTGATCTCAGTGGTATGCAATGCACTCCACTGTGGCAGGATCATTTCCCTGATCTCAGTGGTATGCAGTGCACGCCTCTGTGGCAGGATCATTTCCCTGATCTCAGTGGTATGCAATGCACTCCACTGTGGCAGGATCATTTCCCTGATCTCAGTGGTATGCAGTGCACTCCACTGTGGCAGGTTCATTTCCCTGATCTCAATGGTACATAGTGCACTCCACTGTGGCAGGATCATTTCCCTGATCTCAATGGTATGCAGTGCACTCCACTGTGGCAGGATCATTTCCCTGATCTCAATGGTATGCAGTGCACTCCACTGTGGCAGGATCATTTCCCTGATCTCAATGGTATGCAGTGCATTCCACTGTGGCAGAATATTGCCCCTGTCTTCAACAGCCTGCAAAGGCCGTCGGTCAGCAACATGTGGCACAGATGAAAACACAACAAACCTGCTTTCTCTCTCAACAGCACATTAAGTACTACAGTCAGATGGAAACACACACACACATACCTGCTTTCTCTCTCAACAGCACATTAAGTTACTACAGTCAGATGGAAACACACACAACAGCACATTAAGTGACTACAGTCAGATGGAAACACACACACATACAACTCAAATGTTCCAAAATGACAACCATGTTAAAGTTGCAGTAAGATTTTAAAATTTAAAAAAACAAACAAAAAACAACAACATACTCACACACATAAACATGACTAAGATATTCCAAAAATACATACATGATAATGCCACCATCAATACCAAAACATACCCACACAGCATACCTGACACACATTCCAAAACTATATTCACAGAGTCACAGGATACTGTCAAAATACACACATTACCCCCCCCCCCCCCCCCCCCCCAAAGTGAAAGAAAAAGAAAAAACAACTTAATAAGCCTTACAGTTTCTGTGGATGTTAAGCACCATATTTACTTATTTAAGAAGAAGAATCACCAGATTTTGATAGCACCAGCACCACCATGACAACTTCCCGTTGTAGCGACTGGTGGCAGTGCAGACATCCTCTGGCACAGGTCCAGTTTGTGGTAGAAGCGCAGCACGTCGCTGTTGGCGCGAATGCAGCTTGTCGTGAAGCCCAGCACCCGCAGACCCTGCAGACTCTTGGCACGGGACAGCGCCACGTAGGACTGGCCGCACTCAAACACCTTGGCCAGTGAGATCTCCACGCAGTCCAGCGTCATCCCCTGCAGAAAACACACACGCATGTACGCACACACACACATGCACGCACGCACACACACATGCATGCACGCACACACACGCATGCACGCACGCACACACACACACACACACACACACACACACACACACACACACACACACACACACACACACACACACACACACACACACACACAGGAACATGTTATTTGAATGAATAAATGTCTAGTGTAAATATAAACAACAGTAACACCCCATTCTGTTAAGAATTTTCAGCTTTCTTGAAACCTTTTGTCAATGAACTGTGACTGAAGGATGCTGAGCATCATAAATATACATACAAAATACAAATATTTTTAATGAATAAATGAATACATAAAATTACTTGTTTTGCTTTGCGTCCACATGAACAAGTTCATAAGTGACTGGGGCAGTGAATGTACCTTAGTCCTAACACTGCACTGTCACCACCAGAATGAGTCTGCACGCAGACGGTGAGCAGCGTGAGTGATTGTAATGCTTCATTCACTGTGAGGGACAGTCAAAAAATACTGTCCATAAACCAGGATGTTTTTAACATGAAGGAGCACACTCAAAATGACAACTGTCTGTTACCAGCTTAGCGCCTTAACGCTAGACCAAGCCGGCTCATGCATAAAGCAAGAAAGGGAAGCAGTGGTCCTTGACGTGACACATGTCACACATATGTGACATAACACAACAACAGAGACCTGAATCTCCTACAGTAAATATCATGTGGCAAGTGAGTAAATACAAAGTACAAAAACTCCACCAAGAGTGTTACATCCTCCAAAAAGGAAGCCGCCCTGGTGTGTATCTATGTATTATATCTATCTTTATACAGTATATATGTATATTACATACACACCCCTTCATTGCAGGCACGTTTGGTGACATAGGTGTTTAAACACACGACAGAACCACTTTTTACTCAAACTGAATGAACGCATAAATAACCAAATAAAGGACTTACAAATGATCAGATTGATAAATAAATAAAAACGTAAAGGAATGAAAACGAAACAGATCATTATGTAAAGAAGGAACCGGCAATAACTGTGTGTACTTCAGTGTCCAAAATTTGGGCCAAGAAGACAGCAAATGAACAAGAGCACCAGAAAAAGACAGAGAGAAAAAAGACACCCCCCCCCCCCCCCCCCCAAAGACAGCTACAAATCTTCATCAGCTAACACGTCAACGCATGACAGAAGTGAACAAAGTGGAATTAAAACTTTCAGCAGTTATGTGCTTGTCTCTGTGCAAACACGTGTCTCCTAACAGAAATAGCCCTCATAAGAAATATCTTGCAAAGTGTCAGGGTTCCACCCCCCCTTCCCCCGGGTTTCCCCCCCCCCCCCCCCCCAACAGATTTGCAATCAACAGACAAACTAGTTTATGGAGTCAGACTCAGACTCTTTCAATGATAACCTAAACCACACTCAGCAACAGGTCTGCTCATATGTGTAGAGGCTGCACAGGCAAGTAGGAAGGACATCAACAACAAAAAACACCCCCACCCCCTGGAAAACACATACACACACACACACACACACACACACACACACACATACACACACACACACACACACACACACACACACACACACACACACACACATACACACACAAACTGACCTGACTCTTGTGGATAGAGATGGCCCAAGCCAGTTTCAGAGGCACTTGTTTTCTGGTCAGCATTACCCCTCCTGCCACCTTGAACACCCAGCGCACAGGCTTGATCACCTCTTGTACACCGCACACAAACTTCACTATGGGCAAACCTGAAAGAACATTCACCAAGTAAAGACAGACAGGATGTCCCCCACAACAATGCTGGTGAACAATGAACTGTCATCAAAAATCCTAAAACTTCATAAAAATTTGTTTTGATGTGTGCATGTTCTTACAATCTGTCCCTGCTAATCTACATGCCAGTAGGCTACATATAAAGAGAGTGAGAGCAAGAGTGAAAGAGAGACAGACAGACAAAGAGAAAATACAGTCACACACAACTGCAAACTTGTCCAAGACTTCAGCGAACAGAAAGTGTAAAAAAAAAAAGGAGAAAAAAAAAAAATGGTTTGACCATAATCAAACAGCCCCCCCCCCCCCCCCCCCCCCAAACATTTTGCATTCACTTGCATCATGTGTAACCTTGTAACAAATAAACACTCCCTGTTTGTCAAACAGAAAACCCCAAACCAACTGTCGTCATGGTTAGTAACTGACACACAGCCTCACCTTCACTGGAGGAGTCAAAGCCAGTGATGATACCCCTCGCACCGTTGACTAAACCGCGACTGACATCCAAGTTTTTACACAGCAGTACCTGCACGGTCAGACAGAAAGTAGAACCAAGTGACCAAAACAGTTACAAAGACGACAATACAAATCAATGCAGAACAGGAATTTTACTGTCCATAATTTGGTAAAATGGAAATTCATTTTCTGGTTCAATCAGCCAAGATCACAATGACTCTGAATGAGTCAGTAAACAGAGGAGAGAAAAGGGCTGAGAAAAGTATCAGCAGACAGTAATAAAAGACTAATGACAGAATAATCAAGATGCAGCAAACTGATTGCAGCATGTTGTACGTGCACAGGTGAGACAGGCACTGATGATTCAAACCATCCCTCACCCTGCCTCAGCTCAAAGTTGAACAAGCACTAACAGCTTTCAGTGGATCACAGGTGCAGTGCACTAACCAATCTGCTGAAGCCTGGGTAAAAATACTGCTCTTCTCATGACTCTCCCAAAGTCTGGGTAAAAATACTGCTCTTCTCATGACCACCCTGCTAAAGTCTGGGTAAAAAACGCCCAAAATACAAAATACAAACTACATCTTTTGTCAGAACAAATGTGTGCTTGTTGTGACAAAACTTTTGACATGACAAACATATTTTTGTCATGACAAACATACTTTTGTCACAACAAAACATAGGGACTGAGATGACATCCAAGGTTATACATACCTGAGCCCCGACCTTGAGATGCAGTCTACTGCTGGCTGGACACAGCTTGTCCAGGTTGTCTGTGTACGCAGATTCAGAGTCCGTTGCTGTGAACGTCCTCACCTCACCTGGGGAACAGTGCCGGTAAATAATATATGCTCTGAGTGTGCAAAGAGTCTGAGTCTGTCGCAGTAAACATCTTCACCTGACCAGGGCAACAACAAATGTACATAATAAACTCTGAGATGCACGCAACTTCCGAGATCATTGCAATGATGGTTTTCACCTGACCTGGGAAACAGCACAGGTGCGTTTCACTGTGAGTGTCTACAGGGTGGCCACCACAACCTTCACATAGCTCCTGGGCTCTGTGAACAACAACAGGGTTTCTTCCTTCCTTGTAGTTCTTTCACTCCAGATGTGCCAGGGCAAGGGAGATAACCCGTTGGCAGCACTCTGTGGGGTTGCTTTGGTGTGGGGCCAAAAACTTTCACCTGGGACCCTCAGTTCCCACACTGGAGATGAGGGTGTTCAGTTGGACAGGTGTCAAGGTAGCGGTCACTTCAGCTTGGCAAATTTTTCACTCAGAAGTGAGGACACACGATAGGCTAAATGTTTTGGTTTTGATGTTCATAGACGATTTGTCTCAAACAATACCTGTTGTCATTTATTACAGTGTGTAGTCAAACTTCACACATGACTGTGGATGTCCACAAGTGTAACTGAAGTAACACAAATCAGTCATTTAACAAAAACAAAAAAGAAATCTTGAATACAAACACAAAAATAAGTCTGTTGGAAATATGTGTGTGTGTGTATATATATATATGTCAAGCAAACAAAAGCATGTACCCTTAAGTGTATGACACTAATGTATGCACATTTTTCTCACACTCCTTGATGCTGATATTTGAGATAATGATGGGCAGTCTGGTCAAAAAATGTCCATTGTGTTACAGCAAACACCGGATGTGAAAAAAATTAACAAAAAAACTTTCATATATATATACTTTCAGACAATCAAATACTTTAAATACAAAAACTGAAAGTGCTTTGAACGCTTAACTCACAGTTAAAGAAAATTAGAAGCACAAATAAAAGAATGTTATCAATCTTCTTCTTCTAACGTTGCTAAGGACCACAAGGACTATTACAGATGGGCAGGAATGTTGTCAAAGTAAAGGTAAGCATGGTGCTTTACATCCACAGAAACCATAAGGCTTATTATGGACAGGGAAAGTGGTGGGGGGGGGAGGGGGGGGGGACCAGGTAGAAATGAATGACCCATCCGTGCTCTGACCTGCAAAGACCAAAGAGACCGTCAGCCGCCACCAGAACAACAATGCTAAGGAAGTGGGGACCCTGCCAGTGTGAAGAAACTTGTGTACTTCACTAATTGCTGCTTCAACAGCTGTGCAGAGCAAAGTCACAAAGACTGTGTCTGAAAAGCAACTGTTGAGGAAATTTGCAGCAAGACAATCCATCCTGCCATGAGAGCACAGCTCCACCTCCCTGCTCTTGCTGTCAGCCGCTCTGGCCCAGCGGTAAGGCTGATAAGCACAAGGACCTCAGTTCAATACCACTTCGGCTCTCCTTTCTCTTCAAAAAGGATGTGGTTTGTGGACACTGTCTTATGACTTTGTCCATCACTTCCTACTGAAACATTAAAATGGCTCTCATTGCGGCCCATCTTAGTGCAGGAATCATCCTGGTGGTGACAGTGTATCGATAGGAATATAATCTCCCTCTTCCCCCACCTCCATGCCCCCTTCTCCACGTCCCTAATAAGCCTTATGGTTTCTGTGGATGTTATGCATCAAGTTTACCCTGCTCTTGATCTCTCTTGAGCTCTCTGAATGTTGTCAAAATAAATGGTTTAAATTTGGTGAGTGATGCTGTTCTGACAGAATAAATAGTCAGTTAAGTAAGATGAAAAGCTGGCTTTTGAAGAGCTATTTTCTGTGTAATGAGCAATAACTTTATCCTGGCATGATATCACTGTCAGGAAAGATCAATTTTAATGAGAAAAAAAGAAGCTTTTTATCACTGGTTGTGCAATGAACACTCAAGTAATGCAACTGACAAGTAAAGGGAGATAATGCACATGTTTGGACAGAAGACAAATGTGGACGGTAGTAAGTCACTGAAATGAGAAGCATGAAAAGCAAAAGTGCAGAATTGTACACAAATAATGAGAACAGCACAGGACCAGGATTTGCTCAGCTGCTCATTTGCTGGCATTTTGTATAAATAAAAATGCCCATTTGCACCCATTTTCATGTGTCATATTTTATCTGTGGCAAACAAATTTTTCTGTGAGTGAAAGTGTAAAGACTACCCTTTGCAAGCCTTTTCATGCTGCTGCCTCCTATTTTTCCATTACTGTCATCCACGTATGTGTGTGTGTGTGTGTAAGGGGGAGGGTTGCTGGCATGTATGTGTGTGTATGTAAGGGGGTGCTGGCATGTATGTGTAAGGGATGCTGGCATGTATGTGTATGTAAGGGGGTGCTGGCATGTATGTGAGTGTGTGTGTGTAAGGGGGTGCTGGCATGTGTGTGTGTGTGTGTGTGTGTGTGTTAGGGGGTGCTGGCATGTATGTGTGTGTGTGTGTGTGTGTGTGTGTTAGGGGGTGCTGGCATGTATGTGTGTGTGTGTGTCTGTGTGTGTGTGTGTGTGTTAGGGGGTGCTGGCATGTATGTATGTGTGTGTGTGTGTGTTAGGGGGTGCTGGCATGTATGTGTGTATGTGTGTGTGTTAGGGGGTGCTGGCATGTATGTGTGTGTGTGTGTGTGTGTGTGTGTGTGTGTGTGTGTTAGGGGGTGCTGGCATGTATGTGTGTGTGTGTGTGTGTGTGTGTGTGTGTGTGTGTGTGTGTGTGTGTGTGTGTGTGTTAGGGGGTGCTGGCATGTATGTGTGTGTGTGTGTTAGGGGGTGCTGGCATGTATGTGTGTGTGTGTGTGTTAGGGGGTGCTGGCATGTATGTGTGTGTGTGTGTGTTAGGGGGTGCTGGCATGTATGTGTGTGTGTGTGTGTGTGTGTGTGTGTTAGGGGGTGCTGGCATGTATGTGTGTGTGTGTGTGTGTGTGTGTGTGTGTTAGGGGGTGCTGGCATGTATGTGTGTGTGTGTGTTAGGGGGTGTGTGTGTGTGTTAGGGGGTGCTGGCATGTATGTGTGTGTGTGTGTTAGGGGGTGCTGGCATGTATGAGTGTGTGTGTGTGTGTTAGGGGGTGCTGGCATGTATGTGTGTGTGTTAGGGGGTGCTGGCATGTATGTGTGTATGTGTGTGTGTTAGGGGGTGCTGGCATGTATGTGTGTGTGTGTGTGTGTGTGTGTGTGTGTGTTAGGGGGTGCTGGCATGTGTGTGTGTGTGTGTGTTAGGGGGTGCTGGCATGTATGTGTGTATGTGTGTGTGTTAGGGGGTGCTGGCATGTATGTGTGTGTGTGTGTGTGTGTGTGTGTGTGTGTGTGTTAGGGGGTGCTGGCATGTATGTGTGTGTGTGTGTGTGTTAGGGGGTGCTGGCATGTATGTGTGTGTGTGTGTGTGTGTGTGTGTGTGTGTGTGTGTGTGTGTGTGTGTGTGTGTTAGGGGGTGCTGGCATGTGTGTGTGTGTGTGTGTGTTAGGGGGTGCTGGCATGTGTGTGTGTGTGTGTTAGGGGGTGCTGGCATGTGTGTGTGTGTGTGTGTGTTAGGGGGTGCTGGCATGTGTGTGTGTGTGTTAGGGGGTGCTGGCATGTGTGTGTGTGTGTGTGTTAGGGGGTGCTGGCATGTATGTGTGTGTGTGTGTGTTAGGGGGTGCTGGCATGTATGTGTGTGTGTGTGTTAGGGGGTGCTGGCATGTATGTGTGGGTGTGTGTGGGTGTGTGTTAGGGGGTGCTGGCATGTATGTGTGTGTGTGTGTGTGTTAGGGGGTGCTGGCATGTATGTGTGTGTGTGTGTGTGTGTTAGGGGGTGCTGGCATGTATGTGTGTGTGTGTGTGTGTGTGTGTGTGTGTTAGGGGGTGCTGGCATGTATGTGTGTGTGTGTTAGGGGGTGCTGGCATGTATGTGTGTGTGTGTGTGTGTGTGTGTGTTAGGGGGTGCTGGCATGTGTGTTGTATGTTGGGGGGAAGGAGTGCGGGCATGCATGCATGTGTGTGTGTGTGGGGTGAGGGCAGGGGGAAGGGAGATTGGAGAGGGAGGAGGGTTGCCTGGGTGCACTCTGTGGACACGATTTCGTTGCAACTGTGCCTGCTGAAAGTGGATGAATATTGGACATGTGTTTTTCGTGTTATGGTCTGTGATTGACTGGTGTATCTGCACACTTTTGTAGACTGTTGCAGCTATGAGTATACACATGCATACTCATGGATTTGTATAAGACTGGGCACCTTAGTAGTATCATTTTGTGGTGCATGATAGGTATATAATAGGAATCCAAAATAGCAACACCAACCTGCTAACGCATTCAATTTTTTTGAGTTGATGTCGAGGACATCATCTTTGTGAGTACAGAGCTTCGTGGCTAGAACCCCTTCCCGTTCTATACGATTGTCTGCCGTGCTGATCAGGGTGTCGACCACAAACTGGGGACAGCTGCAACACAGTTCAGGTCATAATCAGTATAATGCTAACCTAACCATCTGATGTCCGTCATGTTAATCTGACATTGTCTGTTGTGTTGACCAGGGCATCCACCACAAACTGGGGACAGCTGCAACACAGTTCAGGTCATAATCAGTATAATGCTAACCTAACCATCTGATGCTGTCCACCATGCTGACCAGGGCATCCACCACAGCATGGTTTAGGTCCTGGGGTAGCTATAAGCTTCCCTCTTTACTCATCCACTCTGCTGTAGCCATAAGTATACGCTTCCCTCTTTACTCCTCCACTCTGCTGTAGCCTCCCTCTTTACTTCTCATCTACTCTGCTGTAGCAGTAAGTATATGCTTCCCTCTTTACTCATCCACTCTGCTGTAGCAATAAGTATATGCTTCCCTCTTTACTCATCCACTCTGCTGTAGCAATAAGTATATGCTTCCCTCTTTACTCATCCACTCTGCTGTAGCAATAAGTATATATGCTTCCCTCTTTACTCATCCACTCTGCTGTAGCAATAAGTATATGCTTCCCTCTTTACTCATCCACTCTGCTGTAGCAATAAGTATACGCTTCCCTCTTTACTCATCCACTCTGTTATTACTAGTTTCACTATTTACTTTTATAAATACATCATCAGCATCAAGGGATCAGTTTGGCTGGGCAGTAAGTACCACTCTGCTGCCACTAGCTTTCCTCTTTACTTCCGTAGACAATCCACCAACATCAGGGATCAGTTAGCCTGGGTTGTGCCACTCTGCTGTAGCTAGCTTTCCCCTATGAGACTGAATTAAAATTCTAGTGAAAAACAAACAAAAAACCTATGGGGGCAATAAACTATGCAATATTGAAATATCAACAACAACAAAGAAGAAAAGACATGCAAAACAGCATACCTGCCGAGGCGAATGGCCTGAAGCACCTTGATGAAATGTTGGTCTGATTGCCGCTTCACTTCCTTCAGTTCCAGTGTCACCTGTATGCACCTGTGCCAGGCTGACGTCTGTCAAACATTTACACAGAGGATACTGAACACGACGGGACTTCTTCAAGCTTCACTTTTACTATTCACTTCTTCTTCTTTTTTCTTTTCTTTTTTCTATTTTATACAATTTCACTTTTAGTTTTACAACCACACAAAATTGTCATGCCAACATTCTTCTAAGCACTGGACATAGCTCAACCGAAAAAACAAAAATGAAATAAGTGGATTAGCTCTCCCATCTCATTTTGCATTGTTTTTCACCATTCAATTGTTGTTTAAGTGTTGTTTTGTAGCTTGATAAAGGGGAATACCCTAAAAATTCACGTGTTGTGTTTTGTCCCAACAAACTGTGTTATTTTGAACCTTCTCTGTGTTTGGATCTTATTTCACTTTTACTATTTTGACATTTGGTTCACACCATGCCTGTGCAAGTTGAAAATGCTCTTCTAACCCACAGGGCTGGCCTAGTCCAGTAGGAGTCAATGTGAAAATACACTAACCTGAAGAAATTATTACCTGCCCCAGATCTTCCCCTAAAATCTTGATGAAAAACATTTTACCCTGGCCTCATTTGCACTCTTTCAAGGATCTAACTCATCAACTAACTCATCTTGTAAAAGAAATTGTGCTTTTCTGGTTCAGTCAGCCACTCTCCTTTTTGAACATAAAGTCACATGTGTCATGAGCTCTACTACATATTTGACTATGTTTGACTTTGGGGACTGGGGATAGCTCAGTGGTTAGAGTGCCAGATTCATAATCGAGAGGTTGCAGGTTCAAATCCCTGCAGGAGGAGTGGGACTGAATTGACTTGAATTGAAGTCATGGCAGACTTTGCCTTTTAAAGATCATTCCCACAAAGTCCACTTTTAACCCTGGCAAGGTTGGCCATTTCTCTCTCTCCCCCTTTTTTGACAAGGGTGACAAGTTGACCTTGACCCTGACCTGGAAGCAGAAGCGAGCGTTTTTGTCCTTGGACACAGGGGGGAGCTGCAAGAAGTCACCACACACGATCAGCTGGATGCCGCCAAACGGCTGGTCAGACTTCCGCACCACTCTGCAAACATATGCATTCATCTTTGTTAGAATATCATTCCTCAGTATTATCTGGACCCCAGCAAACGGCTGGTCAAATTTCTGCATCACTCTGCAAGCACAGGCACTGGTCGCAGTCAGAATACCACATCATGAAAATAGCTGGATGCCAGCAAATGGCTGGTCAGGCTTCCATACCCCTCTGCAAGAAAAGGCATTGGCCACAGAATACCAATCCACAACACTACCTGGATGCCAGCAAATGGCTTGTAAGATTCTCATACCCCTCTGCAAGCATACCCAATTATCATAGTTAGAATAATACTCTACAATACTACCTGGCTGCCATCAAACGCCTGGTCTAATTCCCGCACCACTCTGTAAATGTACACATCCACCGCTGTTAGTGTTACAGTATTGCCCCACAATATTTAGATGCTGCCAAGTGGACAACAGTAACGTTTCTATTTGTACAACATACGAAATGAATGTGATATTTCTATTTGTATAATGTGTAAGACCAATTTGAGAAAGTTATGCATCTGTTTTCCCAAAGCCTGCCAATTGTACTGTAATGCAGTGAGGTCTGAAAGAAAGTTACTACAAGCAATCCACAGTAATGCTGCAGTATAATGAAACCCACCTTGCAACTGCCTCAAGCTTTTTAAATAAGTCGCCATCCACCATGGAGATCTCGTCAATGATCAGGTGATGACACCTGCGCCATTGCTGCGCCACCTGCGGGCGACTTGCTAATTCCACACACTGGGGGAGGTCACTCTTGCCAGAACCAATGCCTAAACACAGAAAACAAACCAAACATACACAAGTCTGCAAAACTCACACAGGCAGAGAAGTGCAAGCTGACAATTAATGTGTTGCCAGGATTGAGAAGTGCAAGCTGACAATTAACGTGTTGCCAGGATTGAGAAGTGCAAGCTGACAATTAACGTGTTGCCAGGATTGAGAAGTGCAAGCTGACAATTAACGTGTTGCCAGGATTGAGAAGTGCAAGCTGACAATTAACGTGTTGCCAGGATTGAGAAGTGCAAGCTGACAATTAATGTGTTGCCAGGATTGAGAAGTGCCGCCTAATGATGTATGGTCCGACAGCTCCCGCTTCAGCGAAGGCAGACAGCAGTTTTCTGTGTGGTTGGTCAGACAACAAAATTCACAGCTACTTACTGTTACAACAGCATACAGTATCTGAGGCCACACATACTGACAGGGAAGATGCAATTTCTACTCATGCCCAAGCAGAGCTGCCCTCTACTGATGGCCGACTAGCTAGCTGAGTAAAGGGCAGCAGTAACTGACCATGACTGCACCCAGATTTTCCAAACATCACTACATCAAAAAGGTGAAGAATTTCCCCCAAAAGTTTCAACAAACACCAAAATCAGGGGGTGTTGGTGATGTTGGGGAGAGATGGGGGAGGGGGGGGGGGGGGGAGTAGCCTGCATTTATTGCAGCCAGTGCAAAACTGTGAGAGCTATGACCGTCCACATCATGATTAACTTTATGACGACAACTCCAGTGTTTTGCCCTTGCAAAGCCAGGTAAGCTTTGTCATTGATTCAGTAAATCAACTGCATTAGCACATAGTGCAGCCATTGCTTACAATTTGTTGCAATGTTTAAGAAACATGACACCTTGGTTTTCCACAAAATGTTTTATAATTTGTTCTTGATGACAATAAAAAAATGATTCTGGACTGTCAGAAGTAGAAAGTGAGGAGTGTCTCATCTCAGTGTGCTGACTGGCCACGGGAGCTGACTGGCCATGTGGCTGACTGGCCATGTGGGCTGACTGGCCATGTGGCTGACTGGCCACGGGAGCTGACTGGCCATGTGGCTGACTGGCCATGTGGGCTGACTGGCCATGTGGCTGACTGGCCATGTGGCTGACTGGCCATGTGGCTGACTGGCCATGGGAGCTGACTGGCCATGTGGCTGACTGGCCATGTGTGCTGACTGGCCATGTGGCTGACTGGCCATGTGGGCTGACTGGCCATGTGGCTGACTGGCCATGGGAGCTGACTGGCCATGTGGCTGACTGGCCATGGGAGCTGACTGGCCATGTGGCTGACTGGCCATGGGAGCTGACTGGCCATGTGGCTGACTGGCCATGTGGCTGACTGGCCATGTGGGCTGACTGGCCATGGGAGCTGACTGGCCATGTGGGCTGACTGGCCATGGGAGCTGACTGGCCAGTCACATTCTGTCAATCATAATTTACCACTACTTTAATACAGAGTTACAACTGTCATCACTCACCAGCAAAGGAATGAAGAGTGGTCCCCCCTATGTGACAGGCGGCGACACCAGTACTGGCTGTGGCAAAGGTGTGCTGTGGAGGGAGGGCACCTGCAAGTAGGCACATGGGAACACGCTGTCAATTCTAGTGTTCACTGAAGCTGTGGTCCCTCACAGGCTTTTAAATGCATTCATCCTGGTATGTTTCACTTTGTCTTTACGTATTACAACTTCTATGAGTTCATTGGGCTCAGAAAGTTTACTGTTCAGCCTCTCACCTTCAAAGGCTTACATGAACTAGCCCTCTGAAAACAGGGACTGGTCTTGCTCCACCAGGCAGAGATCAAAATAGGAACAGCTAAAGAAACACTATGCTTTGTGTTGATTTTGATTTTCAGTTTTTATCAGTAAAAACTAGTGGAACAAAAAACAAGATATTCAAAAACAAAATCCTTGATTTTAGCAGCAGTTTAGGTTTTTGTTTCAATATTAAATTCTACCTGTTGGACAAAACATTTCAAGAAGTCTAGATTACTTTAAGGCAACATCTGAAATAAAGAGTATCCCAATGCAACTAATTATGCCAATGTGGTCAGCATCCAGAAAACTGTTAATTTGTTAAAGAACAAAACAAAATGAAAAAACACCCAAACAAAAACCAGCCCCAAACAGATAAACCCACCAATGATACGTTTCAGTAGAAAAGACTTTCCGGTGCCAGCACTGCCAGTAAAGAAGACGCTGCGGCCACTCATAACCGCCTGCAGGACTGCATTCTGTTCCCTGTTCAGTGTTACCGGTCGAGCCAAGATCTTGGAGGGGCTGGTGCCCTGCACAGATTTCTGTCGCTTGGCTGCCAGGGTGGCTGATGCTGCTGTGAGGCTGGCGGACTGGTTCTCCTGCCCCTCTCCTGGTGCCCACTTGCGCTTGGTCCCTCCTGCAAACACTTGGTGTGTGAGATAGAAGGCTTCTGGTTATCTACACCAGTTATTGTATGGACTTTGGAGGAGAGAGGTGTGGACAGAGGAAGTGTTCAGCCCCTCCTGCAACAACACTTGGTGTGTGAGATAGAAGGCTTCCAGTTATCTACACCAATTAATGTATGGACTTTGGAGGAGAGAGGCTTGGAACTGTTCCAAAGGCAGCGTTGAGAAAATTTCTAAGATGGGGTGGAGCACATACTGGCTTTTCTGGGTACATAGATGCCATCTTAAACTGAACGGAAATTGGGTCGCACATATAGAGTCAACAAAATATAAGGGAGGTCCTAAATGTCTGCGCAAATTACTTGCAAACAAGGCTGCTTTGGTAAACAAATGTTAACGCCCTGTCAACCACAATGGCTCACCTCAGAAACATGCTGAAAGATGGGCCTTGTCCTAAAATATGTTCAAACAAAAGGCATATTTGCTGAACTCAAAGCTGTGTCAATGATCAGTCCACATTTTTGTCTTTTGCTATCTTTTATTTTAACCATTCTCTTGCCCCCACATCCCAACAATAATAACAGGAACATGCACTAAATAAGAAATGGCTGAAAATATTCACCACAACAAAAGAAAAAAGTTGTTGCTCAAGTTCCTTGCAGTAATCTTTTTGATCCCATCAAAATATTACAGCAGGCATTAGCAAAATTACCAGCTGACCCACATTGGTTGTACAGTACATGCACAACAACTAAATATCATCTATGTTCATGCATGATCTTTGTCTTTTCGAAAACCTTTCCTTCAGTCTCATTGCCCAGAGACATGAGTGAGTGAGTGAGTGTTTACCAACCAGTTGACCCACATTGGTTGTACAGTACAAGCACAACAGCTAAATATCATCCATGTTCATGCATGACCTTTGTGTTTTCAAAAACCTTTTCTTCAGTCCCATTGCCCAGAGACATGAGTGAGTGTGAAAGTGGGTGAGTGAGTGTTTATCAACCATCTGACTTACATCAATTGGTTGGACAGTACAAGCACAACAGCTAAATATCATCCATGCTTGTGCTTGTATCATCTGCCATTTTTTATGGGTCAGAGTCCTTAAAAGCAGCCTAATGCTTTTAGTTCTACTGTGCAGAACTGTTCTGATGGCTGAATGAAGTTACCTGTGCAGAACTGTTCTGATGGCTGAATGAAGTTACCAGTGCAGAACTGTTCTGATGGCTGAATGAAGTTACCTGTGCTGGCTCCCACTGAGGCTGATGCAGTTCCGGTGTTGCCAGTGGCTTTGTTTGCCGCCTGCAGATCCTTCATGGTCAGAGGTGAGATTTCTGTGAATGCTCGTGGGGCCTCTGACAGCAGTCGCGTGCGCTGGTGAATGAAACCTTTCTGTCGTAGAACTTCCAGCTTGGTCTGAGTGCAGCACAGAAAAAACAAACAGATACAGGTCTTGTGACTTGAAGTGAATTTTAAAATACATATTACTATGCAGACATCTACACAATTCTTATTTATAAGCTTGCTGAGTTGCTTACAATTATTTGGACATCAGAAGCTGAGGTGATGACAAAATTTAAAATAAAAACAAATGTATGAGAGAAAGAGAGAGCGACAGAGACAGAGACAGCGAGAGACTGACACTGTGACCAACACAGAAACACACACATACACTGACACAAACAAACAGCACATCCAGTATAAATATATTACATCTTACTTGTAAACAAGGCCTTGCAGACAATTTCCCCACCTGCAGTGTTTTGATGAAGATGATCAGCTGGTCAGGGGGGCAGTTAGACAGCATCAGCTGCAGGTGTTGGTCTGGCAGCTTCAGGGTGGCCTTCCCACTCTTGATGAACTTCTTGTGGACCAAGATCTCACGCATCGTCAACTTCGTCACCTAGTGTCAGGACATATGCACACAGCACAGCTGAACATGAACAACAACTTATGGACCAAGATCTCACATAATATATATATCACCAGCTTGGTCACATGCAGCGTCAACATGCACACACATTGGTGATCTGTTTGTGGACCAAGATCTCACGCATCGTCAGCTTGATCATCAGCAGTGTCAACACACACACTCACACACACATGTGCACACATACACACACAGACATAATGATCCTCTCGTGGACCAAGATCTTACGTCTTCAGCTTGGTCACCCGCAGTGTCAACACACACGTACACACATGCTGGTGATCCTCTCATGGACCACAATTGCACTATCAGCAGCTTGGTCACCTAGTGTCAACACACACACACACACACACACACACACACACACACACACACACACACACACACACATCACATACACCTACACACATGCAAGCATGCTCACACACACACATGCACACCCATCCACAAACAAACACGCTCACATACACACACATAATGATCCTCCCATGGACCAAGATCTCACATCTTCAGACTGGTCACCCACAGTGTCAACACACACACACACACACGCTGGTGATCCTCTCGTGGACCACAATTGCACTATCAGCAGCTTGGTCACCTAGTGTCAACACACACACACACACACACACACACACACACACACACACACACACACACACACACACACACACACACAGAGTACACATACAGCCACTCTTGAAGAGCAGCTACTTTAGTACAAGATCGTGGACCAAGACCTCACATTGACACACTGCTTGCACACCATAGAGCACTTACCTGAATTTTGGTACAAATATACACAATTTATCAGATCTGTGCAGAATCAGTTAACATATTTAGTATTTCTATAGTTTTTTGTACAAACATTTGGAATTGGATGCCAAAACAATTAAATTTGCCAGACTTTGTTACATCCACATATATATACCCCTGTATGCCTGTGTATGACTACAAGAAAAGTAAACCTCTTGGGATTACCAGTACTTTGGGCACCTGGATATATATATAAAGATTATTATTATTCTGTGTATTTATGACCACTTGTCAAAGAAATGAGGGTTATCATCATTCTTTCAATGGCAACACAAAAATAGTGAAGCATGAAACAGTTCTTAACCAAATATTAATTATATCATATATTATTATTATTATAATTTATATATAATATACATGATATTAAAAATTGGTCACAATAAAATAAAATATTCCTCTCCCTTGTTGCCCCCCCCCCCCCCCCCCCCCCCCCCATTCCAGTGGTCATTCATCAGAAGGGATTCCTGTCAGGTTGTATTCATTGACAAACAGCAAATGGGCTGGACTTGACTTTGGCCCCAAACAAACCTTTTTGGGAAGGTCGATGCGGAGCTGAATTTCACTGAACTCATCACGGCCCAGTGTCACCATGACATTCTTGTGCTGCGTCCGCCGTATAACACCGCCAGTCGGAGACACCTCTTCTAATGACAAGGTGCACATGATCGAACTGTTCTGCATGATGTTAATTTGTTATTGTTCCCACTCCATGGCTCACCCACTGACAGTGGGACTGCTGATCTTGGCTCAGTGCCTACGAATGAGTACCAGCGCTACATATAGCCAATTTGCACTGCAGTGATTCTTGGTCTGCAACACAGAACATTTTGATTATTGGTGCCATTGCACATTGTAGTGTTGTGCTATATCAATGATAATAATATTGGTTCTTCCTCTTCCTGTCAAGGACTGGGCTCTGTCACTGTGTCAGACTGTTGGAAGTCCTATACATATGCATGGTCACGGTGTGTTTAAAAAGTGTTTCATTATTTTTTGCTATAAAATTCATGTCACAGGTCTTATTAACGGCTCCAACTCATACAGTCTCTGGACTGGAAAGTACACACAAAGGCCAGAAAGGGAAAATTTTCTAGGCCTTTAACATTATAACAAGCCTACTTTCATTAGTTTCAATCCTGTGCATTTTAAATTTGATGCTAATTCTGTAATACTAATAGCAAAACTAAAAGGTAAAGGATTTCAAACTTCATGTTTTAGGGAAACTAAAGTACTAGTATTAATACTAGTTTTTACAAATTTTACTAAGTAATGGTACCATTAAAAAGTAGTATTAATTATAGCATAACATTCAAGATTACTGATGACAGTAATAATAGTACTAATACCAATTACCTTCATACTGTCCCTGTACTCTCAGCTGGGACCAAGAGTTGCTTTCAACACACACACACATTTATGATGTCCATAATTCACTTTGTTTTCCAAACACTTAGAACCTCCCCCCCCCCTTTTTTTTTTTCTTTTTCTTTTTCTTTAAATTTGTCTTTGAGTCTTAGTCGTATGCTTTGTGACTGTGTCCTTAGCACCTACAGCAAGTAGTGAAGTACTGAAGTTGTATTTAATTATACAATCAGTGCACACGTTTCCATTATTAACATAAAGTAGAGATAAGACCCCCTCTCATTTTCACTGCAGATTTGGCCAACTCTCAGTCGATCTTCGCTTCGATTTGGTCATTTATTTCTGGTGTTCTAAATAGTAAATTATTCAATTTATTGCCTCATTTTGAAGCAAGTACAGAAGTAATCATCGCAAAAAGTGAAAACGGTGATTATTTGGCTGCGAAACGTAGAATTAATTATTTGGCTGCGAAGCGTAGATCACTGTGAAACTGTGACTAGTGTGAGGTCCATTTTTCGACCGAGCACTAAACTTGGGCAATATCCAAGGAGGCGGGAGAAAATTCCTGGGGAAAAATAAACGCCAAATGGCTGGATGCCAGCGACGTATGTCACAAAAATAGGACGTTGCTCACTGGGTACCACACACCGACTCGTCTTTGTTGCCTATGCGTACACGTGAAAAAAAGAAAACAAGAGACATGAACAGACTTCAAAAACAAAATAGAGCGGTTTAAACAAATACTCTTGAATTGCACATTGCTTTAAAAGAATTGTTTACAAACTGTACTGAGCAACAGAATTCATTACCAGTAATTCGATTAGATAATAAGAAAAAAGGCTGAAAGAGAACAAACCCCATGTGTATCACATTTGAAAGCGGAGCGTCTGCTTGTGTTAGTCCCTAGCCAATGAACACACCTGTTGCAATAAAAGCCAATCATGACTTGTTTTACAACACTTGATGTCAAAACGGAAGCGGAAATAGCCTTCCAGTTGTGAAAGTAAGAAAGCTCAGCGTTTTGATTTTATCAAACATACGGACAGAAGTCTTTCAGTTTCGAACTTATTTTTTCAAATGACAGTTATACGAAGACAGCATTGGTCTCAATATGCATGGACTGAAAAGTAGTCAAGAAGTATTCCTTACCTTGACAGCCTGAGAGTGGAGACTCGGCTTCAAAATCAAAGGTGCATTTTTGGTTTGATTTGTTGTTGTTGTTGTTGATCTTCCTTGATATAGTTAAGGCAGACACCATCCATTAGGCAAGAAATGGAGATTATGCTTCACTCTTGTTTTTCTTCCTTTTGGAACTGGATACTTTGCAAGTACAACTCAACTTGGATAAATTTACCCCATGAGACTCTCGGAGTAGCCAGTATCATTCTGCCACTTCATGCATTATCTGTGTGACTGTATGTCACCAGTCGGAATATGGACATGGGACCTTTAACGTGGGCACCGATCTATTAGTGCATGCTGTGTACACGACGGGTAGACAAGCATTCTGCACAACTGTTTATTTAGAAGAACTGATAAACAGTCCGTCGCCCAGTTGTGTAGCCCATGACCCTACAAACGTAAGTCCGTGGTGTAGACCTAGAAGTAGGGTCCAGGCTATACAGCTGGATTTACAGTCCAGCGCACAACTTTTTTATACTGTGTGCTGTTTTACTGGTATCTGTTATGCAGTGGTAAGGCAAATTTCTCTGTTATTCATGCACAGTAAAGATTCTGTATTCTGCAGCACCTTTTTTTTTTTTTTTTTTTTTTTGAGGGAGAGAGAGAGGGAATTACATGTCAAGGTTTTAGTGTTTAGTTTAGTTTTATTTAATTTTAGTATCAGTTTAATATTGTTTATGAATTAACTTTGTTTTGTCATGTTCAGCAGACTTTTTCAATGACTACCTTTGGCTGGAAGCGAAAAGCAGGTGAAGGGGTTGTGCGCAAAGCATCAGTGGCATTTGAAGAGTCAGCAAAGGATGAAGAATTGGACAATGAAGTGACACGAGGGGAGGTTGACTGGTTGACCCTTGCCCCCAAGAAAAGACTCATCAGTTTGGAAGATGCCAAAGCCAAGAGTCGGCGTCTTCGTGATGAGGGAGGCACACTTGCTGAGGCAGAGAGGTGAGAGCTAAGGTGCAAAGCAGAGGACAGACATTACAAAGAAGAAGCAAAGAATAATTATGCTGATGTTCAAAACCCAGATATTAAGAAGACACTCAGGACATTTGATGACATCAAAGTGGGACAAATCTAATGACAAACTACAGCTTAAAATCAAAATCAAGACAATGACAGTGACAGTAGCGCCGGAGCTGGTTCTACCACTGGTGTAGTTCAGATGTTGCATTTGCTTGAACTACCACAATAGCAGAACTAGCTCTGGCGTTTCTGTCACTGTAACTGTCACTGACTTTTTTGGTTTATTAAAGCTTTTTTTTGGCTTTTTTTTGTAAACTTCTGACAGAAAAAGAAAAAAGTAAGTTTTGTCAGACCACACTAGAGGCTCCTCAGCTTTGCATTGCTTATAGTACTAGTACTACTACTCACTGTGTTGCTTGTACTACTACTAAGTACTATTACTGACTGTGTTCTTACTACTAGTACTACTCGCTGTATTGCTGGTACTACAGGCAATGCTGGGGAAAGTTCTGAGAGATGGGGTGGAGCACATATGGGCTTTCCTGAGTGCATAGATCTATACCATTGTGAGCTGAACTGTACTGGACTGCTGCCACCTCAGCTCTCTGAGTCTTTTTATGGCAGAAAAAAAAAGAAAAAAAGAAATTGAAATGGAACAAAGTCGCTTTTTGCCTGTCACAGGTTGCCACTTTTAAAACAACCTCATATGGAGGTGCTGAAGCGTGGAAACCAATTTTAATCATAGTCTGTTTCTGACTCAAAATGCAGCAGTGGCAGACAGCATGGGCCACCTCATTAAAATGTGTTGTCTTTCTGGCTAATCAGAAAAATTCAGAACTGGACCATACTTTTAGCATGGCCACTTTAGTTTTGGGCAAGTGGGGGCACTGCTCTGACTAGATTCTTTTTTAGATTCAGTTACTGAGTCAGCCCTTTACTCACATGTACTTTACACATCATGATATGAAAAATGCATAGCTATTGTGAGTTTTGTGGTGTTTGAAACTGCATGAAACATACGTACAAAACCTGTGTTAATGTAGCCCACACATCACACACATGCATGCACACAAACATGCATGCACATGCACAAATGCACACACACACACACACACACACACACACACACACACACACACACACACACACACACACACACACACCATGCATATGAGAACACATTCTGATTCATAAACATGCATGTAATGGAGTGGAGTGGTAGAAGGACAGGACACAGGCCGGAGTCAGTAAAATGGAGACCACAGCAGGCGTTCAGCAGCAATCAGGTTTTATTTGCTCAGCCGCAGACAATTTTCAGCACACACAGACTCCTCACACACACGCATAGATAAGAGATCGGCACGGGCCGCAAGGAACACACAGTATCGCTACAACCAAAACAGCCCTCTGGACCACAAAATGGCTGACAACTGTGTTTCCTTGGCCCGCACAAATACAGTTTCCTCTACAATAACTAAACCAATTAAAACATGAAAAACATAAAATAAAAGCTACAGTTACAATCTTTTAAACCATATAAACAAAATGTACACACATGACTTATTTTATTTACAACAAGAGTGGGAAGTGTGGCTTGCGCCTGTCTATAAACAGATTCGTACAACTAAATCACAACTAACACAATGTACAACATATTAATGTACACAATACTTAATAAGTTAGTTTCAACCCAAAATAAACACTAAACATGAAGTCAGCTAAGCAAAATACTCTACGACAAGCATTGATCAACACAGAATTACTTTAATCAAATCAAAACAACGTTTCACTACTATTCACTAGTACTAAACAAAGTGCACCATGCAGACGATGGCTATAAAAAGAATGGACCCAGAGAGGCATTGGCTACTAATTAAGCTCGATCCTGCATCTAAATAAATGTTGGATAAACATTCTAAGATGCCAAAATATATTACACATGGCTTGGTTCATAAAAAGGACTAGGTGAACAAAGAGTAGGTAAACAAACAAGTGGTCAAAATATTAAGGGAGAAAACAGATTTGAAAATGGTGCGTACTGGCGGCTATCACCAGTCGGCTGTGTGAAGGCCATGTGGCGTTACGACACACGCCGTGCTTCGAAACAAAAGCATCGTCTGCTCTGGTTCCCAGGTTACTATCAGTACAGTAATGAAATTGCGTGCATCTGTTAACTAGGGTGGGATTAATGTAAAAACGTATACAAAGAGCACTTGCTCACATGCAAAAGAAAGAAAACAAAATCACTTACCAACTTGAAGGGAAATTATTATGATGAAATTATGGGCTATGTGCATTGCTGAATGTGATTGAGCTTGACCTTACCATGCTGTGCATGTAATTTCCATACTGTGCTTGTCCTATCTATGCTGTTCTTACCATGTTGTGCTTATTCTTTCCATGCTGTGTGCCAGGTACTGGGAGGCCATCAAGAAATGGGATGAAGCACTGTTGCTGACACCTGATGATGGCAAGATGCTGGAAATGAAAGCACAGGTAAAAATAAACCATTGTTCATTGTTGGGGGGGGGGGTTGTGGATGTTTGTGTGTGTGTGTGTGTGTGTGTGTGTGTGTGTGACTCTGTGTGTGTGTGACTCTGTGTGTGTGTGTGTGTGTGTGTGTGTGTGTGTGACTGTGTGTGTGTGTGTGTGTGTGTGTGTGTGTGTGTGTGCGTGTGTGTGTGTGAAACACCTGTTCAAACCTTGAGCTGGATGCACATTGCAGGCACTGATGGCAGTGGGAGAAGCGTTCCCAGCAGTCCAGACGGCCCAGCTAGCGGTGAGCGCAGACCCCACCTGGTGGGAAGCGCGGCAGACGTTGGGGCGGGCACAGCTCAACATGGGAGAAGTCCGGATGGTAACAATTCAACATTGTCACCTCCAGTTTATCTGAATTCATGGTTTTTGTCTTCATTTTCTTCATCCGTGTTAGTTTTGATTTGTCCTTGTCCAGCTGCTGGTTCTTTTTCACAGTGTGTGGGTGTGTGTGTGCATATGTTTTGGTCTCAATAAGATTTTAACCTGCAAAGTTCAAGGTCACATCCCTCAGGGAAAGCCAGCAGAAGCAGGGTTTCCCTAAGCAGCCCCCTCAGTAATTCCCAACGCTGTGGAAGTTGTGATCTAATTTTACAGGATGCCAGGACAACATTTTCCCACTGCCTACACACACACACTCATTGTCTTTAAAAAAAAATTTTTTTAAATGCTATCAATGAATGCACCCCCATAACCAGAGAAGAGGCATAAGGTCAATCACTGCTTGAACCTGGGAATCACACCCACAACCTGCAGTGTCTTGCTCTTCATCTTAGCTGCACACCCACATCACAGTTCCAGCAGTTTCATTAGTATTTGTATATTGAACCTATGGACAAAGACTCAAAGCTCAGTGCTTGTTTGTTTGTATGAGTTCTTTTATTTTTTGTTTTTGCTTTTTCTGTGGTGCAACCCCTAACAGTGACATCTTCAATATGATGAAGGAGGTCACTCTACAGAGGCAGAAGTCAGTGACAGTTCATGAGAAATCAATGTACCTCAAAATCAGTCAATAAACAGCTGATAAATAGCTCCACATTCCATGTGTTCAGGCTGTTAGGAGCTTCTCCAAGGCGGTGATGCTCAACCCTGCGGAGAGAGAGGTGTGGGATGAAGACCTTCCCTGGGCCTGCTCCGTTAGGGACCGAATGACCAGCTCAAGGTCAGGGGACACCAGTGTAACATCCAAGCCTTCTTCAGTTTCACTGAAGGTCATTTCCAGCGAGGCAGGAAATGTGAACAGTGATTCAGAGGGGGCATCGACTTCAACCACAAGTGGCGATGTTGTGCTCAGAACGCCCCTTCTTGAGGATGAAGATGTAGACAGAGACTCGAAAGACAGACAGACATTGCTGAATGTGCCTCCCAACTACGTGTATCTCAGGGGGTAGCTGTTTCAGTGAGTGCTTTTTTTCTGTTCTTTTCTTTTTTAATGGGAGATAGAAAGTTAATTGTCATGTATTGTGAAAATGAAGAAGGGTACTGAATCAGGTAGCTGCATTGGAACAGGAAGGCTTTTTTTTTAATGTGTGTGCTTCCCCCCCTCCCCCCCCCCCTTTTGTAGTTTACCATTTTCTTACTCTTTCTTTCAGGCATGGACTATCATTGTTCACAGGGATGCACATTGACTGCTTGAGTTTTTGATGCATTAAAATTACAAATACCCGCTCTGTCTGTCTCTTTTATATTGTTTGCATGCCATATTCTAAAAGGTATGTTTCTCTTCCATATTCTAAAAGGTATGTTTCTCTTTCTGTCTCTCATTAACATTTAGAAGTTAGGCTGTTGGCTTCATGATGTATGCATAGGTGTCCCTCAAGGTTCCGTCTTCAGGCCCATTCTCCTCACTCCTATACTTAGCCCCTCAGGCCTCCATCACCAGCCACCACAGCTTGAGTCACCACTTATGTGCTGACAACTTTGGACAGCAAAATGTGGACGACACAAAACAAACTTCGCCTGAATGGTACAAAGACAGCAACGATGATTGTTAAAGGTTAAGCCTTTCAGCCCTGCTTGGGTGCAACTCATCGCCATTGTCCGCCTACACCTGAACGCTGCTGAAGTGGAGACACCAAATTCAGTCAAATGTAGGCACAACGTGTGAAGGGAGGCAACTGCATTTACCGCCTTCTTGAACAGTGCATGTCATAATTATTTAACAATTACAACTTAGTTTGATTAAAATTGCCCACCGTTTTTGCAAATGTAGTTGACATAGTGAGAAGTGCTGTGCTCAAATGTCTGCACTGAGACTTGTATCACTAGAATAATTGATCTGCTGGCAATTTCACATTGCAGTTCAGTGAGAAGTCTTGCAAGCCATTTTAATAAAAGTTTCAGAAATTGTAACACACACATACACACACTCCAGAAAATGACATACTGTTAAAGAATAATTCAGACATTCTAGGGTGTGGTTTTTGTTATAAAATATATTCGCAAACAGCAAATAAATACTTAGTAGGAGTTAAAAATTGCTGAAAATCAAACTATTTCATATACATACAACAAACTTTTCGTGGCCTCAATCCCCCCCCAATTAGATAAGAATCAAATCAGAATTATTATTTTTTAGAACTTGCAGTAACAAATTAAAATTAAAAAAATTATTCTAAGTTTATTAATACTGAAAGTTAATACTAAGCTTTAACCAGATTCCACAAGTGTTTGATTAAAGGCTTTGTGGGGTTCGTGATCAAAAGATCATCACAAGAAAACAAATTGCTGCCTCAAATTAGTCTGCAATTTCTATTAATTCTGGTACAGTAAAGATGAACTAGTAATAGCTGGTCACCCAAAGGTTAACTCCCTTGGATCTCCAGCTTCAAGGCACCAGCTAATCTCTGATCACACGCAGTTTTCTTTTCCAAGTTTGGCCTCACAAGGAACTTTCTTCTTTTTTACACCTGTCAACCAGGATGGTTATATCATGGCCAGCTGGCCTCCCAAAAACGCTGAAAATAATACTAAAATTCAGCAGCTCCAAGATACACCGGGGTTTTCCCTTCTTTTGACACACACTGCATGAGACGCACACTGCATGAAAGTAAAAAGTGAGAAACATCTTGTGGAAACTCCAACCAAGGATGGTTCCCACACTCTCAGACACAAAGTCATGGGCTGCGTGACATTAACATGCATTTTCTCTTCCATCATCACAACTGAATAGTAATGTGTGACGTACCAGAAAAATGTAACTGTGAACATCCCACACAAAAATGTGACCGTGATTATATATGCATACCAACACACATACACATAAAAAGGAAGATCTTTTTACAAGCATGGTTACTTTTCTTGTCTTAGCACCATCAGTGTTTAAATATTAACAGAACAAACAGTAATACTGTCTTGAGATTCAGCCATGCATGAAAATGAAATTCAGATGTGAAACACATCACTGTCAAAAGTGTCTTAATGTTATTATGGCATATTGGAGCACTATGAACTTAGACTACAAGGAGGAACACACCCTTGAAAATGAGACAGAGAGAAAAATATGGTACACGAAAGATGAGGAGGGAGGATAGTGTTGAACAACATATTCAGATATAAACTGTTCCATGTAGTTACTGTTGAATTGGCACACACAAAACAAACGACTTGATTACCAAGTCTTCCACACCCAGTAAATGTAACTTTTCTTCAACTGCGTTTGTGTTATTTTCAGTAACATTAAAAATAATAATTCCTGTTCAGAAATGTATGTCTGCAACATTATTCACCATATAACCACAAATAATTTTTGGTTATTATTTGGTGAACATGGTTTCATAATGAACATTAACCCATTTAGTAAATTCGACAACAATCAGACCCACACAAATTTCAAAAGTGGCATGGAACATGATGAATTTGAGAAAGTATAAACACAATCAAAATTTCATAAAAACTGCTGTGGTCACTCATAACTTTCATTGACACAAATGTGTTGGTCTGTTGTTACAAAGTCAAAGGGCCACCACCTGACCAAGGGCATTTACTATTAAGCAAGTCACTGAGCATACATTGTTTACACAAACAACACCATCTACATCCCTGCACACCAACGTCACAAAAGTCAGACAACACTGTCTACACCCTTGCATGCCAGTGTCGCAAAAGATGGACAACCTTGTTAAGTACAACAGTAGATTGCTGGAAAGTACCAGAAGTAGACTTTCATTCTACACTCTCAAAACTTGTGCCAGGTATTTAAAAACTATTTATAATTATACAGGTCAGGGCAAAATCTTGTTCAAAGAGACTATTCTAATCATGTACATGCACACACAGGCACCTATACACATGAGTATACTGACATCCACAGTATGTACAATATACACACTATAGCCAATTCACTACAGACAACACCCCAGGACTTAAGGCAGTGGAGACTATGATAGTGAAATACCCACATACAAATCAATGGTATATAAACAAAAAACAGTAATGCCATTAATGCACAGTCAGTGGTATGGGCAGTAAAACTGACTGTGAAAGTGTAAGCAGTAGGTTATTATTTGTACAGGCTGTAATTGTAAGTAAGTGACTGTGTATGTGAATGCATATTATATATTACAGTACCAGCAAGATTATATACAGGTGGTAATTAAGTGACTGATGAGGGTAGGCAGTAAGTTATTTGTACAGGCAATAATTAGTTGACTGTGTGTATGCACATGTTGTGTGTGAGCGTGAGTGTACTGTCACTATTTGTAGGGACAATAGTTGAGAGTGTGTGCATTATCCCCGCTTATGCCACAATTGGGACAGGTGTATGCTCGAAGCACAGGGCAGATCACTCTCCCCCAGCAGTCCTTCAGCTTGTGTGTGGTGTAGAACTCTGGCGTTTCCCCGTTCCTCTTACAGAAAGGACACATCACTGCCGTTGCTCCTTTGGTGCCAGACTTGAAGCGGGGTTTGGCCAGTGGGGATTGATGGAGGTGGGACTCCACCTGCACTGCGTTGCTGACACATACACCCATAACTGAAAAAGAGAATAGACTGTTGTACTGATTGGTTGTTGGAAATGGAAGCAGGGAGTGAATATGCATGTACTGTGTACACCAACACCAGTGCCATCTGGTTTGTACAGCTACAAGCTGTGGTTGTACAAACCCGATGGCATTTCCGTACATATGGACTGCCTGTCAAAGTCACTGCTTCCATGTAACTGCATTCACTGCTTACTTGTGACAATAATAATAATGAATACTTAGAGCGCCTAACCTGCACAGGCCCCAAGCACTTAAACATATTTGTCAAAATTAACACACACAACATGAACAAGAAAAGCAGAAGATGTATTAATACTATATATGTACTGATCTACCAATCATTGTTATTAATATTATACAATACATGTATTGATCTAAGACTTTATAACAGTCATAACTAACCAACAATGATACCTTGCCACACTGTCTCCAACCATATTCCTTTCCTCTCATTCAATGTTCATGCTTCCTTGTGACTATTCACTGCAATCCCTACAAATCAATGCTTTTCTTTTCCAACAATGTACTACAACGGTCTTGTTTTTTTGTTTTTGTTTGTTCTGTTTTTTGTTGTGATCCTCAAGTCCAGTGCATCATTTAACTTTTTGGAACAAATGATGTAAAACAAAATTTCAGCACTTCTTTTCCTGCAAAATTAACTGGCAATTTACTCTAAAAAAATATATATAAAAAAAGCAATCTAAATGCACATGTTATGATTAAAAAGTATGATGTACGTAAAGATTCCAGTAGTGTGCAAAATGACCAGCACAGAAAAATCATGGCTCTACACAGAACAGAACTGAGGAGAGAGAGAGAGAAGAAAAAGAAAAGAAAAAACAACAACCTTGGATCACACCATCAACTTGGATCAAAAACTTGGTGTACTCACATAAGCCATGTTCGGTTCATTTTTTTCCTAGCTTTTTCTCTCTTGAAATATTCATCAAACTGAATTTTAGGTTTGAAAGGTGTTTAAAAAAAAAAAAACCCTTTCCAGCTTTCAACTAGTTGAAACTGAACAGAGGCAATCAGGCAGCAGTGACCAAGTGAACAAATAAGCAGAGGAGGAGTCAGAGGAGCACTCAGATGCAACACCTACTGGGTCTGCGGCTGCCTCTCCGGCAGTTGCTCTTTGGCGCAGACAGTCCAACAGGTACAGAGGGCTGATCAACGGCATTCGCCAGCCATCGCACATTCCGCTCCAGGTTACCTCTGAAAACAAAGGGAGGGGTGGATATTTTTTATGCTTTGTATATTGATAAATACTAAAGATTTGATTTGATATTAAAAACTAACAGTGTGTGTTCATATCCACCGTTGTGTGCATGCTGTGTAACAGAGTACTGTCATTAGTGTCAAGCATTAGTAGTAATGCACCTACAAACCTGTATTGATCACATTCATACAGCTTCAAAATTCATAATCTTTTCAAAAGACCACTTTCCCAGGGCAAGTTCCTGGTCAGTTAGTTACACACACACTTTGTCTGAGTTCAAGTTAAATAAATGTGTTTCCCTTTTATCGTCCATTTTTTGGCCTCCCAATCCCAGTATTTTTTCAAATCCCCTTCTGCATATTATTTGTCAACCATTACCTTGAATTTTCAAAACTTCCCTACCTTGGCCAAAAAAAAAATCAATTTGTCCCAAACGTTCCTGTCCTGGAAAAAGACACCTAAGTATTTCCAGTTTTAAAGAGCATTATACCCAGTTTTAAAGACCATTATACCCAGATTTAAAGACTGTTATAGTCAACACAAACTGCAAGTTACAGTCAATGCTAGGCCTAATGAACATTGGCAATTAGTAATTTTGAAGACAGCAATCCTTACTTTTCTCACATCATCATCAAATACAGCTGCAAACATGGACAGTTACACCCTTCACAAAGGGTAAATAGCATGAACCATACAAATAAATGACTGATAAAGATGATAATATTGGTAATAGTATTAATAGTAATGAAACTTGCAAAAATGAGGGACCTCTAGTTTCTACATACAAAGCATCACTCCCACTGGTGTAAATCATGTTCATGAGCCGCGAGGACAGTGAATGAAGCTAGATAAACACAATGCTGGCCAGTATCGGCACACAGCTCAGGAACTGTGGGAGAGTCAAGGTGGTCATCCTGGCCTCCATGTTCCTAATAGTCCTTACACTGTTACAGTCTTGTGGATGTAAAACAACACTGAACCATCTCAGAGCTCAGGAGCTGTGTGGAAGTTAAAGTGGTCATCCTGGGCTCCGTGTCCCTATTAGTCCTTATGGTCTTGTGGATGTAAAGTCACATTCAACTTGCTGTCACTAAGTGTCAGTTCAGAACTGGGAAGCTGTGTGAAAGTCGAGGTGGCTGTCCTGGGCTCGTGTCCCTAATGGTCCCTACTGTCTCCACGGACGTAAAGCAACTCTGAACCCGCATACGCACAGAGCTCAGGAGCTGTGTGAAACTCAAGGTGGCCGTCCTGGGCTCCCTGTCTCTAACAGTTCCTGTGGTCTCTGTGGACGTAAAGCAACACTGAACTGGCATCCACACGTAGCTGAGGACCTGTGTGAAAGTTGAGGTGGCCATCTTGGGCTCTCTGTTCTTAATAGTCCTTAGAGTTAGAGTCTCTGTGGATGTAAAGCAACAGTTCTTCTTCTTCTCAATCGCTGCTACGCTGAGCGTCCAGTCTACAAAATGAATATAGCCGTCTTCTCCAGTTCCTTCCTGCTGCCATAACTTTGGTAACTTTATTAGCAATTTTTTTTATTTAGTTTTTTGTTTTTTATTTAGTATTTATTAAAGTTTACTGAGTAAAGCAACAGTGAACTTAAAAGCATCAGCAAAAGGGTGAGGGCTTGTCAGGACTGCAACCCTTCACCTCCAGCTGATCTGCAAAAGGACAGAGCAAGAACTGACCTGTGACAGATGGCCAGACTGCCCATGGCCTCCTCTAGTGGACACAATCTGTCCCCTGTACTTGTGTGGCTGTCTCTTTCCTGTTGAAACTGCAAAGCAATGATTATAAAGTCTATACAAAACATACAACAAAATGCCTGCATCACTCACTGGGTTTCTACAGCATTTGAAGCTGGGAGGGGGGGGGGCATTACTGATCCAAACAGGAAGGATTTTAAGCAAAAACAGACCTGTTTTAGCTGGCAGGTAAATACCCCTTGTTGCAAGATGATTTTAGTAAATTAAGCATGTAAGCATTACTATAAGCTTCGCTTGTTTAATTGCTCATGCCATGATTTAGATTTTCCAAATTTTCATGAATGTAAATAAACTTTGCTTAAACCAAAAATTTGCAACCAAAAAATGGTGCTGGACAAATGAAGCTTTCTTCTACTTGCCCTGGGCAAGTAGGAAATAAAGTTATTGTCAAACCCAAAAGATCATTTTAATTTAAGACATTCTGTGAAGAAGAAGAAAATTAAGAGAGGTCTTTAAAAATAAAACAATAAAAGTTTGCAAATTCATCTTTTTCTGTCAAACCCACATGCCTTTGATTTTACAGCTGACTTTGAGAATAACCGACACAATAGCTTCACAATTTAAAGTGATGTTACTGCATGTCAAACACAGACACAGAATAGTATTATTTTATGTCTGTGACAAAACAAAAAACATAGCCAGCTTGATGGCTTCAGACTTTGGAACTGGAGTGCTATTACTGTATGTAAAATCACAACCATGAAATGGAAGTACTTTGACATATGATGTGATGTGAACTAAGGTTAAATAGGTGTATCAATATTCATCTGTGAACTCTGACTGGTCTTGAAAGTTTCTGAAAAGCTGGTTTTGATATCAAAAGTTTGTGGACACTTTATAAAATGAAATTTGATGAGAGATAAAGGTAAATTGAAGCCTTGCATAATTAGGACCTGCAAGAAAGAAAGAAAAATCATAAAAACTTTAATCAGCAAACAAAACCAAAACCAAAAAAAAAAGTATGATTTGCTAAATGCAGTGAGAGAACAGACCCTATCAGAAAAAAAAGGAAGAAATGGATGAGTTTTACCTCATTTGTCTCTCTGACCCTAACAAAAATGGACAAGTGAATAACAAAATGAGTGCTAAACTGTAAAATGTTCATGACACAAGAACATTTTGCAGTGGAAATTGATTGCAGCACACACACACACACACACACACACACACACACACACACACACACACACACACACACACACCTTTGTAAAGGCAATATTGAACTCTTTCTCACTTTTTTAAATTTATTTTTTAAATGTTATAATTTACATGTGAAAATAATGTGTACTACAATATCATCTCCTTTTTATTTATTTATAACAATATAATGCTGATAAAACCACAACAGCAACAATGGAAATCTGTAGTTAAAACAACCCCCACCACCCAAGTTAAATCAAACACTAAACATATATTTATATATGTGTGTGTGTGTGTGTGTGTGTGTGTGTGTGTGTGTGTGTGTGTGTGTGTAAAAGACTGAAAGAATAATCCAGCTCGGGGAGTCTGGTGAATGATATGTCTATAGCTTTTTCTTCTTGTTCTTTTTTCTAATTCTTATTTTTTCCTGTGAATTTTATTTATTAATTTTTTTGTTTGTTGCTTGTTTTGTCTTTTTTCTGTAATTTTTCTTTTGTTGTTGTTGTCTGCATGCTTAAAAAATGTTTTTATTATAATTTATATAGTTTTGTTGTTTGTTTTGTTGTTTTTTGTTTTGCTTTATTTTTGTTTTGTTTGTTTCTCCTTCACAACAGCGTTCAGTCCCTATCAGATTTTGTGGAAATAACTAATATACTGGCAATAAAAAGCAAGCCGGCGATGCCGTAAGCAACAATATATATATTTTTTTTATTATTTTTTTTTAAAGAAGAAAAAATCGCTTGTGAATCCGCTGCAGTCAACTATAAGTATAACCATTTAAAAGAAAGAAAAAAACGAAGCCCACCCGGAACTTACCCGCTCATACCCAACTGGCCGTTGCGTCCACGGAGTTGCCGACGTTTTCTCCGGCGAGGAGTCAGCTGACGAGTCCGCTGAAGATGATGACGACGACGGCGACGACTGTTGCAAAGAGTCGAGCGATGAGGACGCGGTGGTTGGAAGCGCGCGCTGCCAGTGGTCAGTGGGCAGCGCTGCTGGACGGTGCGCGGAGTGAGGACGGCGACAGGAAGCCGGTCGCCAAGAGGAACCCTCCAACACTGCCGCAGGGGACCAGTCGAGGGTCCAGCGCCTCGTGTCCCATTCACCACCGTTGTCCTGGTTTCTGCAGCTGGACATGGAGATGGTGCGGCCATCCCTTCTTAGAGGACACTCCCACATCGAAACGGACATATTCACCGATCAGCGTCGGCACACGTCTTGGAAACGATTATATTACTACAGTACAAAAGATAAACTGGACAACAAAAATCCAACTAAAATATTAAATACTGACAAAATTCCAAAGGTTGAATTTGACACTAGTGACCGATTGATTCCTATGCAACAAAGAAATCGGCTGATTTTTTTTTCTCCAAGTTTACTTTTTCTTTTCTTTTTCTTCTATTTTTCTATTCTTGTGGATAATCGACTACACTGAAAGTCTGGTCACAACAAATATTAATGTTAAAACTTTTACGCTGAATACAGGCTACCAACACCATGTACACTTCGTCGTGGGTTCGCTCTCTGCGGAACTTTCGTTGCTTGTTTTTTCCTGGATCCTGAAAGTGTTAAACAGCTTAAGCTCCTCCCCTTCGTCGCTTCACAACCTCTCCCATCATCGAACTCGAGACTGGTGGCTTGGTCCGAAAGGGGTGAACAGTGTCAGACTTCCCTCGTCCCCCGCCTCGTTTCGCATTGACGAGTAGGCTGACACCCCTTCTGCAAAAGTTGCACGACCCATCTTTGAAGTCTTCAGCCCTCGTCCAGTGTCCTCATCACAGCTGGGGGTGGCAGAGTGGTCGGGATTTAAAAAAATTGGTTTCTCGCATCCAAAACTATTGATCTCAATTGACTGCTGTGTGTGTGTGTGTGTGTGTGTGTGTGTGTGTGTGTGTGTGTGGTTTGAATTGCCTGTAATCATTGTACCTCTGGTGGAGTCGTTTATGATCTTCTTACGCAGCCAGGTGAGAGTTACCGTAGGCGATTCAGGTCTTTGTCGTTGTGTTTGTGTGATGTCTTTCGAGCGCTAATTAACTCTCTTGTTTTGTTGATCCCTTACTTATCGTCGTTTTGCGCTAGTGGTGTGTCTACGTGAGCGTTTAATTTTGATTTCTGTTCAGCGCCGAACACTTTAAAAACATACTTTGTATGTGTTAGAAGTTCGCGCTTTACAAATATTTCATTATTACCAGCACTAGTTATCACCCAGCGCATTAAAAACTTTAGCACCCTATTTTCTCGGACACCACAAAGGCCAGTGAGGAAGGTCAAACTACGAATGGTGGTAATGCTCACTCAGCTCACTACTGCTTTACTGCTCACCGAAATTTACATGCTGTACCACTTTTAGTGACGTTGATCATATTTCAAGATCACAGTAGTGTCAAATAGTTTTAACTGAAAATATTGTGCATAATTGTTGTGTGATTGCTAATTACGTCGTATACATCATCAATATATATGAATACACACACACACACACACACACACACACACACACACACACACACACACACATTTTTTCACTTTCGCCGGAGGTCAGTATAAAAAATTTTTTGCAGAGCCTTGTTTAAGCGGTGTTTTTCAAAGTTTGCATAACTATAACCTTGCTTGGGTTTTACTGGTCTAGTTGGTTACACCAAATTTGGTTACAGTGGGCTTGTTTCGAGGGCATCGGTGTGCAAACAAGTAAGTAAGTAACCTGGTGTTTTACGCCCTGTCCACCAGTGCGGTTATATCAGGGCGAGTGTGCAAACAAATTTGACAGTGGTTTTCTAGATTATCATGCTTATGCTTTAATGCTGTTTGTGATCGGTGTTTATCCGTGGGTGGCCTGTTTGTGGTTGCTCGTTAGACTTGTGTAACGCCGAGTTGTCTCTGGAGAGCTACTGATGGGGACCGCGATCTCAGCAGGTGTGTGTGTGGGGTGGGGCTGGGGGTGGGGGGGTCGGCGGGGGGGGGGCGGGGGGGGGGGGGGGGAGGGGGGGCTGGCAGGAGACCACACAGTCAACACGCATGTAAGTATATAAGTAAACCTGGTGCTTAACGTCCATAGAAATCATAAGGCTTATTAGGGACGGCAGTTTCAGTCTCCGCCTAGTAAGTAAACATTGTGCTTAACGTCCACAGAAACCATAAGGCTTATTAGGAACGGGGACAAGTGAGGGGGGGGGGGGGGTATGGTTTCGCTTTAAGATGGACAGCAATGGCGGAACCATTTTAATGTTGTCAGTGAGGAGCAAAGTCACAAGACAGTGTCCATAAACTACAACTGAGGAAGAGAAAGATCCGAAGCGTGGAATGGTACCAACATTGTCCGCTTACCAGCCTAAAGCCCGTTCTTAACTGGGCGAATGTTTGTTCGCCCGAACATACTTCGGACACTTCGACGAACTATGATTCGTTTCTTAACTGAACATTTAGTTCGCCGAATATGGTTCGGACAGTCCAGACTTTACTTCATTCTCAACTGGCTTGTATTGAGATGCAAGCTTCGGCCCGAACTTGCAGCAGACGCGCAGCAGACAGCATGATGGAAATGTAGGCTAAAGTCAAGTCAAGTCAAGTCAGTATACTTTAATCATCCCTCACAGGGTAATTCAACTAACTACTATCTCATTCTGGGTTCTCCGAGACAAGGCTGCGCCTTCCACAAGTTAACACAAGTCAACAAATAAACAAATTCCCTTCGAAGCGAGTGAAGAACCTAGCGACACCGTCATCCATTTTTATTTTTGTTTTTTCTCCATTTACAGGAGAGCTCTGCTCTCAGCCAATCAGAGGCAATGATCGTCCAATAGGGCGAATGTTCCCAGAACATGTTGAGCGAAGGTTTTTGGACCCCGAATATAGCTTCGACGAATACTTCCAACTAGGTTCGCGAAGAAAAGTTGGCCCAATTAAGAACCAACTAGCTTCGCCGAATACTTCCAACTAGGTTCGCGAAGAAACATTCGCCCAATTAAGAACGGGCTTAACGCCTCACCACCAGGCCAAACCGGCTCACCCGACTTGTGATTCAAAGATGATGTAGAGCTTCGTGTCCTCCGATGTCGGTTGTTGCATTAGGAACAAACTGTGACCATTGCCTGAGCAGCATGGTTCAATGTTGCTTTACGGCCACAGAAACCATAATGCTCATTAGGACCGGGAGGGGAACCCAGGACGGCCACCTAGACTTTTACACAGCTCCTGAACTCTGACGTGATTCAAAGTAGTGTAGTGTGTCGGATAACGATGCTGAATCTAGTTTTGCGTCGGTTTCACTTGCGCGCTATCGACACAGTAGTGTATCTCCTTGAAGCAACAGAGTTTAGTTGTCAGAGGCCGGAGTTTAGTTGTCAGAGGCCGAGAAACAGAACAAACTACTTCCGTCCTTTCACATGCCAGTGGCGCGGCATCCGTAGCGGACCCGAGCCGGGGCGGCGTGAGGCTGAGAAGCGGGTCCTCCGTGAGCTGGCTGACGCAACCTCCGCGACATCTGCAGCCGTCGGCGCCTCAGAAGCCAGGGATTGAGAGAGACACAGAACGGGACTTCAGTCGGGAGTTAGCACGTGATCACGAGCGCTGTGCTACGTGCTACGCGCCGCAACGTTTGAAGTGTGCTGCTGCACATGTTATCCCACCTTTTCACACTCAGTCCTTCCTCCGTTCTTGTGAACCTCAGGGCGAATCTCCAAGCTGGCTGGTTGAACAGTTCAACGCTGAGTGTCCCCGGAATGGTTCAGTCCAAGATGGTATCTATGCGCTCGAAAAAGCCCATATGCGCTCCTCCCCGTCTTTCAGAAGTTTCATTGCCTTTGAAACAGTTCCAGTCTGATTGACGATGGCCCTCTCTCGTCCTTTCAAGGAAGATCGTGTAGCGCTGCCTCTTTCCACGCCTTTCTCCTCCAGGTGATCCGCGATGCTGTGCTGTCCTTGGTTTTGTGCCCGCATGTAGTGTTTCAAGCTCCTCAGCATTTCAGATCTTCCCAGGAGCAAGCCATTTGTGAGGGTTGCTTTGCCCGCCTGTTATCTGCTCGGTCATTTCCCTTCACGTCACCGTCCGAGACAGGAGTTTTGGAAGGTGGATGTCGACCATTGGCACATTCTAGTCTGGGGCTTCCCATACCACTTTCCACCTTTTGTAGCTAGCTCACTGAAGCTCAGACCGAGGGAAGGTGATTTCTAATTTCGTGGTAGCGGGTCACATATATATGCCCGTGCATCCATACACCTCTTCTTTCACAGAGAGAGAGAGAGAGAGAGAGAGAGAGAGTATGGTGGTGGTGGTGGGGGTGGGGGTGGGGTGGGGGGTTATATAATAGCGTGTGTAGTTATGCTACTGCGATTTTAAATGTTTGTATCAACTGTCTAATTTCGTTAACGTTCTTAATTATTTAATGTTGCAAACTGTGTATAATGACTTGTTCTATATATATGCACTGCGCGCGAAGTCAATTTGGGGTTGCCAACAGTTTGCGGAAATGAAAACTAGGGCGTACGTCGATCTGCGGCACGTCTGGGCTGATGCGGCGGGGTAGGGGTGGGTAGGGGTTGGGGGGGGGGGGGGGGGGGGGGGGGGCTTCCTCGAGGGGGAAGGTACGGAGAGCGCCGCTCGGAGTGTGGTGGGAAAGCGGCGCCGCTCGGAGTGTGGTGGGAACTCGCCGACGACGGGAAGACCTCGGTTGTGATTACGTCACTAGTGCCGTCTTCCATTTCAAGTCTGGTCGGCTTCGCCACGCACCTGCGTCCCAACAGCCGTTATTCAGCATAGCAGGCTGGTGAGGATTGTCTAGAGTTATGATGAAGCGTTATCTTATTAACTGCGTATTTTAATCAGAGAAACTACACTTGTGTCCGTTTGTGTGAGCCGAGCCATTTTATGAGTTATTTGTCTGTTACCATTATTTACCGCGTTTAAAGTGTGTGTGTGTGTGTGCTTTCAATATTGATATTAACCACCCGGTTTGGCTCAGCTTTAGACTGGTTACAAGCCGTCGGATGTTGGTTCGAGTCCGTCTGGGCCGCTTTTCTTTGCCTTGAACAAAAAGTGGGGTTTACCGCCACAGTCTTGTGACTTTGCCCCTCGCAACTTATTACTGAAACATAAAAAAATGAAATGTCTCACGTCGCGGACCCATCTTAATGCACAATCATTATGTCGATGACAGTGCAGCGTTGGGTCTAATCTCTGCCCCCACCCCCAAGACCGCCCTCGACTTTTCTTTTCTTTTTTCAACTCAAAAATGTAACTAAAATTTCTGAATTTAATGAAAGAACGAATAATTACTTACGAAAAAAAAAAAAAAAAAAAAAAAAAAAAAAAAAGACAGAAGAAAGGTAACTGAGAGTGGTTAATAACGATGCATAAGCGGACATGACAAGTCACAACCTACTGGCGGAAAATTCAGATCAAAATAATGTGAAAAGTTTGGAGCATTTTTTTCAGTTGTAACTGGAAAATGTCAAATGTATTGTCTCTTGTTTCTTTATTATGTAAGGTATGTGATAATGATGTAGTTGCCATTAATTTAAGATGCAGAGGACGGGTGTGTAAATGTCCCATTTGGACGTCGCCAAATCTTTGACGATTTTGCAATGAAAAATTCTTTTTACCTTTTAATATAGTGTTTACATTGTTTATTCTGTTGTATGATCAATTTAAGATGCAGTGGACAGGTGTGTAAATGCCCCATTTGGACCTCGCCAAATTTCGACGATTTTGCAAAGAAAATGTCATTTTGACCTTTAATATGGTGCTTACACTCTTTATTCTGTTGTATGTATCTCTTCAGAAAACAAACAATCCAACAAAGCAAACATCAAACACATTAAGGATGTACATTTTAGTTATTATCAATTTAATACTTGCAGTGCACTGTATCACCACCTTTTGTCACGATCTCAGAGGAGCAAGGTCACAACCAGACTGTGTCCATGAAACACAGGAGCACTTGCAGTCTTGCTAGGGCAGGATGGAGGGGACGTAACAAGTGGTCGTCTGCGGGAGGCCAGAAAGCGACCGCAGAGCCTGGTTAATGACCAGTTTGCCATTGGCTTGTCACTGAGTGGTTGTAAAAGGCGGGATAGGACCACAGACCCTGTTGCGTGTATCATGCCCTGCTCGCCTCAGCAAGCGATGCGGTGACGTCACATGTACTCCTCTAACCAGTCGGATCAGTGTTCAGAGTTGTGTATACGAGTGCGCACGCCTGTGTTTTTGTTTTTGTTGTTTGTTTGGTGTGTGTGTGTGTGTGTGTGTGTGTGTGTGTGTGTGTGTGTGTGTGTGTGTGTGTGTGTGAGAGAGAGAGAGAGAGAGAGAGAGAGAGAGGGAGAGAGAGAGAGAGAGAGAGAGAGTATTTCATGATGTTTAAATTATTATCTTACCTAATCTTGCCGCTTTGGTCTATTTCGTATGAACCGTCTGTCTGGAACAGTCTCCCTTGCAAAGTTAGGTCATAAAACACATATCTTTGAAATCATTTTTGAAGTATCACCCCCTTCAAGCTATCCTAGTGTGTGTGTGTGTGTGTGTGTGTGTGTGTGTGTGTGTGTGTGTGTGTGTGTGTGTGTGTGTGTGTGTGTGTGATGTGTGTGTGGGTGTACACGAGTTTGTTTTGACTTTGTTTTGGTTCTTTTTTTTTCTATTTTAATGGGCTATGGGCCCCAATCTGCATAAATAGCACACAAAAGAGTACATTAACATTATTATAATATTAGTATTATGCCTTTACTATTCTTTTGCTCCATAAACTAATATGCACTTACTGCATGTAATTAAATACTGCAACATAATCAACGAGAAAAGAAGAAAAATTCTAGTTTTATTTTTCGGACAAGAAAATGAACCTGTATGCATGCAACCTCACACTCACAAAACTCTTGGACGACTGGAACATACATGCACCAAAACCAAACTACATAGAAATGAATCAACACAAAATATCCCCGAACCACCTCCACCCTATCCCCGGGGTAGAGAAACGGGGGAGAGGGGGCTGGAGAGAGAGAGAGAGAGAGGAGAGAGAGGGGGGCAACGTTGTGCTGTTTGAAAGTAGTACGTCGTGTGCACCAGTGGATTTTGCCCAATACTGGTAATGCCCAAAGCTGCTGCCCCAATGCCGGTAATATCACAGTACCTCAAGACAAAGACCGATAATGTCTGTGATCGTCAAGTACACGAGATGAGAGGCAACGATACCTCTACTTCCGTGTCGATGTTGGGATCTGTTTCTCGTGTTTTCTCAGGCTTTTTCAGTAGTTCTTGATCAGGTTTCAATCGTCAGCCTAAGTACACCTCCGTGTCGCTGTTGGGAACTGTTAGCCGATATTACCTTTATTCGGATTTGGAGCGTATGAAAAACACTGATACTTTCGTATTCTTTTGCGAACTGCTCAGTTAATTTCATGTCCAGTCATATTCTGCCATCTCTCTTGCCCACTTCTGGCTTATTATCGGTAATGACCAGCGATGAACGCTTGCCTATTACTGTGTTCTGTGCAATAAGTTAGTGATTATCAGTATTGTGCAATATATTGGCGATTGCCGGTTGGTGCAATATGTTGCGATACCAATATTGTACAGTACGTTGCCGATACCGGTACTGTGCAATGTGTTGCCATTACCGATATTGTGCAGTATGTTGCCGACAACCGGTTTTGTATAATGTGTTACCGATACTGTGCAATAAGATGTTAATGTTAATTACCGGTATTGTGCAATATGTTGCTGATCACCTGCACATCATGCAATATGTTGTTAATGTAATAACAGGTATTGTGCAGTATTTTGGTAATGTTAACTACCGGTATTGTGCAATATGTTGTTAATGTTAATTACCGGTATTGTGCAATATGTTGTTCATGTAATTACCGGTATTGTGCACTATGTTGTCG
>OY757545.1:23115109-23142004 GCA_963584105.1 Alviniconcha strummeri | reverse complement strand
CTGCTTTTGCTCTGTCACTGGCTGTAGGCCTACTTTAAACGTGACATTTCTTATGTTAAGTGACTGAGCCAAAATCAGTCAGCGAGAAAGAGAAAGAACTAGAGAAATAAAAGTAGGACCTAATAAACGGGTGGAAAAGGAAAAAAGAAACGGAAAAAGCACACACCCCCAAAACAAAGAGAGAGAGAGAGAGAGAGAGAGAGAGAGAGAGAGAGAGGGGGGGGGGGGGAGGGAGGGAGGAACCAGACTGAAGCAGAGAAGAGGAAAAGAGGGAGAGAAAACAAAGAAAGAAACGGTCAATAAAAGAAACAGAAGGGTGAGAAAAGAAGAAAGAAAGAAAGAAAAAACACTTCACCAGACGAAGAATTCAAGAAAAAGAACTTGTTAAACTGTGACTGTCATGTATATTTGTCAGAAATGAAAACTCGTCTGTTTCAGTCAACGACTGTCCCGCTAGCAACTTCAAGTTCACTTACCTCCACTAATGCAGACCGCTTCGTCTGCTGCAGCGCTGGGGTTGTTTCAGACAGCGACGAAAAAACAAACACTGAGACACGAGGCCGGACGCCGAGCAAACAGAATGATTTCAAGCGTCATAACAGTCCCATGCAAAACACGCTCTCTAAGCAGCGTTGCTCGACTAATAGCAACCGGGTCGACCTGTCAGTCTGCGAAGCCGCTCTGCTACCCGACCCTGTCGTCTGCTATTCCCCAGCTTCGTGTCGTCTGCAATTGTTCAGGCCGTTGAGGCGGAACTCTTTCAAACTTCAATGGATTATGCGCCCTTGACTTGTCCGGACAGGAACGGAATCACAGGCGCACGAATCACAAATAAAAATGATCAAGTTCGTTATACCTGTTAAACGCCGAGTTGTTTCCAGAGCGGAGGGGAACAATACCTAACGCTTAACTGTCGCCACCAGAATCAGTGACTCCTGTGTTAAGCTGGGTAGCGGTGTGGGTCATTTCAGTGTTTCATTAGTAGTAATACGGTGTAGTCAATCAACCACAACTGCGGACTGACTTCTTGAAGAGAACGGGAACCGAAGTGGAATCAGTCGAACTAACATCTGCCTGCTAACCAGTCATATAGCTGTCCGCCAGCCCAACATCAGCTCACGTGAAATTTGACTCCTGTTGAGATTGCTTACACTCAGTGAAATTTTGTAGCCCGGCCGCTATGTCGCACCACTTTCGAACACATAATAATAATAATAAAAGATAACTTTTGTATAGCGCTATTCTCTGGTGTACCCAAACTCACTGCGCTTTACATTCTCCAACATTTTCTAAGTTGTTTGTTTGTTTGTTTGACACGCCATTTTACCTCAAAGACAACCTGGTAGAACGAAAAGACAGCTCTGTGCCTCTGTCTGCCATGGTACGTATAACAGACAAATGAGTTAGTCCAAATGTAGGCCCGATCTGGTATTGTTTATTTGTATGTTTCTTTTGAATGACGGGGTGGGGGGTGAGGGGGGGGGGGGGCACTGAGCAACAACAACCCCCCCCCCCCCCCAAATAAGAACAACAATAACAACAACAAAAAAAGCACACGAAAAAAACAAAACAAAACAACAGCAACAACTACAGCATGCTTTAAACCAACGCACATTGCATAATAAACGATTTCAGGTGTGTGTGTGTGTGGGGGGGGGGGGGGGGGGGCTTTCTTTCTTTTTTAATTTTCAGTCCGTGATCCATCCATTCCCAAAAGTCAGCTATTGTAGCTATTCAACACGTTTGTGCTACATCAGTTGTAGTGATTCACACACACACACACACACACACACACACACACACACACACACACTCCCACGCACGCACACACACACACACACACTCCCCCCCCCCCCCCCCCCCACACACTTAAAAATCAAGATTTTGTTATCAAACTCTTGATTTCATGTCATATCACACCATATCCGCAAAACTGAACCGGCGTCTCGTGAGCGACGATTAGCAGGACTGGACTATGGAACACCGTCCGTCCGCCAGGTGTCTTTGTTAGCCTGTAGCGTACCAGCCTCTTCGATGTTCGACACAGGAGGCGCGTACTCCATCACACTTGCAGCACCCGGGGTTGGTGTCCGTTTCCACGGGCCGAGCAGAACTCATCTAGAAGACATGAGAGTGTTGCCTGTGGATTTGCAGTTAGTCTCTCTCCAGTAATAAGGCTGGACTGGCGGCTTTGATTTTCTTCACCCTCTGGCTCGTGTTGGCTACACTGTCCTGTAGTTTAGAGAGCCATGCCTCTGGTGGGTGGGTTCCGTGGAGGGGTAGTATGTTGTAACGAACTTAGTGCAGGAAGTGCTGCCTTCGGGTTTGTACGTGCCTGTAGTCAGTGAACGTGGAAGTATTATTAAACGGCCATTGTCTCACGGCTTCAGTCTAACCCAGAGTCCCGGGGCGTCATAACTGCCAATATTTGCTGGTTAGTAGTTGGAACTGAGGAGTCAGACGCCGGAGTGCGGTTTTGCAAGCCATCTTCAAGTTATTTTCGCAAGCCCCCTTAAATCTACCCGGAGTAATTGGGAGTTGTTTCCCTTTGGTCGTCTGCTATGTTAGCGGGATTACAAACAATAACAGTACTGGTAACAGATAGTCACATCTAACTAACCCAACAGTAACCACTGACGGGCAGATCCCAATGGAATTTCATGATTTCACTGTCGTGTTCGTTGAGGGTCTTGTTGTCCGAGCACAAGCACCAAAGGCGCTGGAACTCATTGGCTGAAAGCAATGTCTACGCTCACATCAGTGACTCTGTGGATGGTAGGAGAGGCAGTGAAGATAAGCGCGAGCGTCCGTTATGGTGTATATGTCAGTTTCTGAAGGCATGATGCTGATGCTGAAGCCGAGGACAAAGTCATGCTATCATCAGAAGAATGTGTTGTAAATTTGACCGTGTGTGTGTGTGTGTGTGTGTGTGTGTGTGTGTGTGTGTGTGTGTGTGTGTGTGTGTGTGTGTGTGTGTGTGTGTGTGTGTGTGTGTGTGTGTGCAGTGTGTCACAGAGTGTCAGTGTCACTGTCACGTAATGTTATGACTGTGCTGGTTTGTCGGTAGCAGACACACACACTATAAATGCAGGTAGTGACAGACTGTTACTTCTATGAGCTACTTTTATTTTGATCCACAAAATCAAACAGAGCGAGCACAGAGCACACATCTAGACTAGAGGCTAGCTGCACACGCCGGACTGCTGATGCACAGACTGAGAAGTCCAGAGGGAGGGGGGTAAACAGGGCCAGGCCCTAAAGCCCGTTCTTAACTGGGCGAATGTTTGTTCGCCCGAACATACTTCGGACACTTCGACGAACTATGATTCGTTTCTTAATTGAACTTTTAGTTCGCCGAATATGGTTCGGACAGTCCAAACTTTACTTCATTCTCAACTGGCTTGCAATGAGATGCAAGCTTCGGCCCGAACTTGCTGCAGATGCGCAGCAGACAGCATGATCGAAAAGGTAGGCTAAAGTCAAGTCAAGTCAATATACTTTAATCATCCCTCACAGGGTAATTCAACTAACTACTATCTCATTCTGGGTCTCCGAGACAAGGCTGCGCCTTCCACAAGTCAACAAATAAACAAATTCCCTCCGAAGCGAGTGAAAAACCTAGCGACACCGTCATCCATTTTTATTCTTGTTTTTTCTTCATTCACAGGAGAGCTCTCAGCCAATCAGAGGCAATGGTCGTCCAATAGGGCGAATGTTCCCAGAACATGTTGAGCGAAAGCCCGTTCTTAACTGGGAGAATGTTTGTTCGCCCGAACATACTTCGGACACTTCGACGAATTATGATTCGTTAACTGAACTTTTAGTTCGCCGAATATGGTTTGGCGGACAGTCCAAACTTTACTTCATTCTCAACTGGCTTGTAATGAGATGCAAACTTCGGCCCGAACTCAGTTGCGGCAGACAGCATGATCGAAAATGTAGGCTAAAGTCAAGTCAATATACTTTCATCATCCTTCACATCAGTGATACTTCAACTAACTACTATCTCATTCTGGGTCTCCGAGACAAGGCTGCGCCTCCCACAAGTCAACAAATAAACAAATTCCCTCCGAAGCGAGTGAAGAACCTAGCGACACCGTCATCCATTTTTATTTTAGTTTTTTCTTCATCCACTGGAGAGCTCTGCTCTCAGCCAATCAGAGGCAATGATCGTCCAATAGGGCGAATGTTCCCAGAACATGTTGAGCGAAGGCTTTTTGGACCCCGGCGAAGGTATCTTCGACGAATACTTCCAACTAGGTTCGCGAAGAAAAGTTGGCCCAATTAAAAACCAGCTAGCTTCGCCGAATACTTCCAACTAGGTTCGCGAAGAAACATTCGCCCAATTAAGAACGGGCTGAAGGTTTTTGTACCCCGAATATAGCTTCGACGAATACTTCCAACTAGGTTCGCGAAGAAAAGTTGGCACTTCCAACTAGGTTCGCGAATAAACATTCGCCCAATTAAGAACGGGCTTAAGCATAACCAAAATTTCAAGTCATACTACAACATAATTATCCCTTCTCAAAAGAACCACCGGGAGTTGGGAGTGGGTGTCAGGGGGGTGGGGATGGGGTGGGGTGGTAGGGGTTCTGACAGGCACAGACTACCGGCAGGTAACACTCCATGGTAAGGGAGGCCACACTTGCAGAGGAAGCTAAAGTATGCATCATTGATTGTCTCCCGTGAAATGAAAAGCCCGAACGAAAAGTAAAAAGGCAAGACTAAATCAAAGTCAAATTGCAGGAGGAAAACTGACAAACCGAACCATGAAAACATACCCACAAAAAACAACAACAAAACAAAACAAAACACCCCCCAAAAAACAACAACAACAACAACAACAACAAAACAAAACAAACAACAACAAATAAATCAACAAAAATGCAAGAAAATTTATAACAACTGAAATTAAAAAACCCGCCACACAAACCCTTGAAAATAAAAGAACCTGGCAACACCGCGGTAAGACTGACCGGGCCTTGGAGAAAACTGAGGCACGGTGCCGGAAAGCGAGGGTTGGAGTGTGTCCATGTTTGTACCGGCGATGTGCGGCCACCGGGGAGAGGCAGTCCCCACTGGAACAAAGCGGTTTTGGACATTCATTTATTAGTAGTGACTCGACTCGAAGGGGGAAGAGGTGAATCAAGTCAGTATCACGCACTATCGCCGGCACAGACCACCGTCTTAGCGGAGTGAAAATCCGCTTATACCACCAAAGACTATGAAGTGACAGAGGTGGGATACATATGCAGCATTCCCACATGCACGCATAGACACAAACACGCACATTCGATCACCACCACTTGACCATCACGTATCCGTATTTGCCACCACAACCACCTGCAACCAACCAAACTGTATATAAAAACAAAAAACAAACAAAAGTAGAATAATCGTTATTTTTCCAGATTGGGAAAAACACCACTCTGAGCAAGAACCAAGCAGTAAGTATTTTTTTGTTTTATTGCAATCCTTCTTTTGTATATTACGTTCCGTTCCCAAATTTTAGACACACTCGTTAATTTCTAAACATCCTGTACATTGAGCGGCTTCTGCCCGAATTTTTGGAGAGGAGCTGATACGAAGAAGGCAAGCAGACATTATATAAGAAACAAGTAGTTTATTTGAAAAGAACTTAGTTCTTCACCACAGAGTTTCATCAATCTTTACTATCCGCGTATTCCACAGTTTGATTGCACACACGGTGGTAAGTACGGTTGGCGAATAGCGTGGGCTGTCTGTTTGAAATAAAAGTAGAAGTTCCTGATGGACTTGGAGAAGTGAAAACCAGATTACCTAACGTGGTGAAAGACACACATAAATTGCGATCGAGATGAAATGGCTTGCGCGTCGGAACAATTCGATAAGATTGTTTCAAAATACCGGTTATGATGTACCCACTGCTGCCAGCCATGACTGGCGACATATTAATCTACTTAATGCAATGGCATCACTTTGGTCGAATGACACTTTCAGTACCAAAAATAAGACCCATTATCATGTTAAATGTTATTGTGATTAGTTTCACATGAACTGAAAGTATGAAAATGGCGGTCGTTGAGTAAGTTTGATGGAATGCTGACACAGTGGCAGTGTGCATGGGATCATGCCCCAGTTCTGAAACTGAAACTAAAAGTTAGGGCTAACTGTGAATCTGTTTTTTGTTTTGTTTCCTTTGTTTGTTTTCTTCTTTTTTCGCTTTCTCTTTTCTCTTGCTCCTAGTTAGTACCAAGAATGTGCCAAGATTGTCTGGAGGACTGTTTAAACTGTAATGTTTCATTTTTTTCTTCTTTTTCTCTTTTCTTAATGTAATGGAGCAGTGGAACGTAGGACAGGACACAGGCAGCAGAGTCAATAAAATGGAGACCACAGCAGGCGTATGGCAGCAATCAGGTTTTACTTGCTCAGCTGCAGACAATTTTCAGCACACCCCCAAAACCCTCACTCGCACGCATAGATAAGAGAACGGCGCGGGCCACAGGGAACACACGCTATCGCTACAGTAAAATCGCCCCTCTGGACCACAAAATGGCCGACGATTGTGTTTCCTGGGCCCGCACAAATACACTTTCATCTACAATAACTAAACCAATTAAAACATGAAAAACATCAAATGAAAGCTATAGTTACAATCTTTTAAACCATATAAACAAAATGTACACACATGACTTATTTACAACAAGAGTGGGAAGCGTGGCTAGCGCCTGTCTATAAACAGATTCTTACAACTACATCACAACTAACACAATGTACAAAATATAAATGTTACTAAAACTTGCATCAGAACAAAGTGCACGCTCCCACGGTTAAAATGGTATATAACAATTACAATACAACGCTCTGTAAGAGAAGCAAGACACACTCAAAGACTAGTACTAAAACAATCAGTGCGAACTTTTGCCTGGGGCGCATTATCTTATTCGCAGCAGCACTGATAGCGATATTAAGTAGTCTATGAATACAACTTGGCTTCTACAATAAACAATACTTAATAAGTTAATTTCAACCCAAAATAAACACAACATGAAGTCAGCTAAGCAAAATACTATACGACAAAGTATTGATCAGCACAGGATTACTTTAATTGAATCAAAACAACGTTTCACTACTATTCACTAGTACTAAACAAAGCGCGCCATGCAGATGATGGCTATAAAAAGAATGGACCTAGAAAGGCATTCTTCCATTGTTCTGGCGGTGGTCTATGGTCTCTCCTGTCTTTTTCGGGCGGTTTTCCGCAGTCGAGCCAGTCACCCTGTCCCCTTCCCACTCTGTCCCCGTCCCTAATAGGTCATCCCGCCTCCGTGGACGTTAAGCAACATAAAAGCCAAAGGCATCAGCTACTAATTAAGCTCGATCCTGTGTCTAAATAAACGTTAGATAAACATTCTAAGATGCCAAAATATATTACTCATGGCTTGGTACATAAAAAGGACTAGGTGAACAAAGAGTAGGTAAACAAACAAGCGGTCAAAATATTCAAGGAGAAAAACAGATTTGAAAATGGCGCAAACTGCTGGCTATCGCTGGTCGGCTGCGTGAAGGCCATGTGGCGTTACGCCACACGCCGCGCTTCAAAACAAAAGCGTCGTCTGCTCCGGTTCCTGGGTTACTATCACTGTATCAGTACAGTAATGAAACTGCGTTGATCCGTTAAGCGGGGCGGGATTATTGTAAAACATATACAAAGAGCACTTGCTCACATTAAAAAAAGAAACTTGTTCTTGTTTTATGTGCAGTTCAGTGACCATGAGTTTGTTTGGAGGAGGTTCGTCCTTTGGTCAGTCTAATGTGTTTGGGAACACAGCAACAGCTGCCAACACCAACCCTATGAAGGACTTTGAGGTAAGGGTCTTACACTGGCTGCAGGACAGTACAGTACAGTACAGGACAGTACAGTACAGGACAGGACAGTAGAGTAGAGTAGAGGCAGTGTTTACATTTCTGCTGTAGATAGTCATGCTGTTTTAACTTTTATGAGGCTTTCTGTTCAAAAAGAAGAAAAAAGTTGACCTTGGAGTTGGAAGTTGGATCATGCATGCAAGCACTAATAATTACTTTACCTTGTAAAAGTCTTCTAAAAATGTTTGCAGAAATTCCAGTTTAATTTGAAGGCTAGGTTGTCACTATGTCAGTAGGGAGATTTTTGCTGTCAGGCACAGTTTGATTTTTGCAGCATGAGAGACTTGGACTAAGTTAGAAAGGAAGGCCTGAAATTTCCAACAGCCAAGACAATAAGTAAAGTATGCAAATAGATAGAAGTGAGTATGACTTTGAGTGACAGTTGCAGGTGGAAACATGCCAGATGGAGGTAGCAGTAGTGTGATGGAAATAAGGACAGCTTTACAATTGTTAAATTTAATCAATTAGTATCACTTTATAGAGGTGTGATTAGTCTGATTCTTCTAATGAAAATGTTAAAACAGTAACAGAAACTGTATGTTGATTACTACAGGGACTGCATTAACCTGTGTTTTATGCATATTTTACACAATTCTTAATCCACATTTTTTAGATCAGATTATCCTCGCATAGTTCAGGAGCTGTGTGAGTTGAGGTGGCTGTCCGTCCTAACGAGCTTTCTGGTTTCTGTGGACATAAAGCTATATTGAACCATGCTTTGTCTCAGCTTGTCCCTAATATGTCAACTGACATCTGAGGACATTAAGCAACACTACTTACCTACCATCGGATCATCCTGATGCATAATACACCCCCCCCCCCACTCCTGCCCCCCTCCCCCCAAAAGGGGGCTAGACAAGCCACTGAGAGGAATAAATCTAAAAAGGACCACAGTCACAGCAGTGCTCATGCCTTGCTGCGCTTGAACTGTCCGACAATGATGTTGGCACTGTCAGCAACAACACAGCTACAACTAGTACAAGAAAAGTCCCCAATTAAATACTGTACCAGTTAAGTGCACATACACTTGCATACATGCATGCACACATCTAAGACGACTGTGTCATTGAATGGATTGATGCATTGGTCATGCGGTTGTCAGGTAATGTCATGATGCATTGGTCATGTTGTTGTCAGGTGATGTCATGATGCGTTGGTCATGTGGTTGTCGGGTGACTTCATGATGCATTGGTTATGTGGTTGTCAGGTGACGTCACCACCGGATGACAGTGTTAGCTGCCTCAAATTTAGCCCTGGAGCTCTGCCTTCTACCTTCCTTATCGCTGGTAGCTGGGACAACAAGGTAACCACTTGTATTCTCTCTCTCTGTATCTCTCTTTGTCTCTCTGTCTCTCTCTCTGTCTGTCTGTCTCTCTCTCTCTCACACACACACACACATACATACACACACACACACACATGTACATACATGCGTACATGCACATGCACAATTAAGTTCATGTGCATGCACACACACACACACACACACACACACACACACACACACACACACACACACACACTTTTATATAATTTAGAAGTTCCATTGTTACTGATGCTGCTTCAAACTGTGATTTAGATCCTTACTGTAATATATTTAACATTTTAAAATTTTTGTTTGTTTAATTCTGTGGGGACAAATGTGAAGAAAACAGTTGATGGCCGACATTTTCTGATAGCATTTTGAAAGTCTGCGTATGATGAGTCGAAGATAGCGATTTCATTATCCATACTGTGTACAGTCCTTGCATCTTTTGCCTTTTTGATTAAAGACTGGAGTATTTTGAATGTTTTTCTAGCGCATGATCCAGTGTATATATTCTAATTCTATGTAAAGTGCTTAGAGCTCCCTCAAGACAGGGGCTAAACAAATACTTATAATTATTTTATATCATATTTTTTAAAATTAATTATTTTGACAGTCTTGAGGGAAGATGGGCCCGGGAATATTGAATCATCTATAGACTAAACTCATTCATGCCAAGAAGGAGAATAGTGTCAGTGGTCCCTACCAGCCACTTTGTGTGAAGGTCCAGTTGTTTAATTATTTTTGGTCCCAGTTGCTTTGTGTAAAGGGGTAGTTTCACTGCAGTCTCTGATCCCAGCCAGCTTGTGTGAATGTGATGGGTTCCCATGGCAGTTGTGCTCCCAGTTGTTTTGTGTGATGGGGTAGTTTCATTGCAATCTCTGATCCCAGCCAGCTTGAACGTGATGGGGTCCTCTGGCAACTGAGTGTGAAGACTAGAGTAGACCCTGCACTCCCTTTGTCAGTACTGTGTTTATTGACTTGGACAGGTCAGCTGCTGGGAGGTCCAGCAGAGTGGACAGACCATCCCCAAGGCACAACAGACCCACACAGGACCTGTGCTGGATGTCGACTGGAGTGATGTGAGTGAGATGCATGCATGAGTGAACACTTGCATGCATGCATGCATGAACACACACACACACACACACACACACACACACACACACATGCACAAGAGTAGATGGGCCATGCCCAAGGTACAGTTGACCCACATGGCCTGTGATTTTGACGGGTGATGCGAGTGTCTGCTGTCTCTGTGAGCCTTCCACATACCTCTGTATTTCAGGGACTGAGGGAGTGTCAGTGTCATTTTTCCATGTTATTGTTTATGTCAGCATGTTCAGGTGTCTCTGCTGTTTTGCTGTGCAAAATGTGAAGCTGATTTATCCTGGAATGTTGATTGTCTTAGCAAGTGTGTGTGTGTGTATGCATGCAATTGCATACACGTATGTGAGTGTGAGTATGCATGTCCATGTGAGTGTGAGTATGCATGTCCATGTGTGTGTGTGTGGGCACCTGCATACATTTGTGTGTGTGAGTGCATGTGCCTCAATTTCAACTTCATCTTGTTACCAAGCCCTGTAGCAGACAAGAATTAGGTTTGCTAATTTCTGTCGACTGTGCTGTTCATTTTCGAAAAATGATACCTCATGTTCTGTTTTGATCAGTTCAAACGTTTTGTGAACGGCAAATTCACTGAACGTTTGAACTTTTTCATATTACAGCACTTTGTGTTTGACACACGTATCCATCAGGTTTTGCTTGTCAGCTGTGACACCACCAGAAGTGTGCTATGGAGACATTGTGGATTGTTTTCATTTTTGAGCCAAGTCCTTATGTGTATCCTTAGCCTTATATTAAATTACTAGTTTGTTTCTTATGCAACTTCTGTATTTTCAGTAACTGTTCTTTGATTTTTTTATATTATACAATATGTGTTATTGTGCACTGTGATGTGGTTAATGTTCAGCCTCGTTTTAATTTCTCTGATGAGATTATAATCTTGAATATCCAAAAGCACCTTTTAGTGTAGTTATATTATAAAGTGCTGGCCCTTGTGTGGAAGGGATCACAACAAAAAATGGTTTGTGTTAGGTACCACACTGAAATAGATAAAGAGAAAAAAAGAAGGAAAAAAAAGGCCCCATCCTTAACTTCGGAATGAAATGTACCAGACTGTGGTTGTACATGTAGACCCAGATATTGAGATGGATGTTGAGACACTGAGATGCATGTTGGGGTGTTTTCATATGAAAGGTCTTTTCTGCTTGCTGCACAGGATGGTACCAAAGTGTTCACAGCCTCCTGCGACAAGACGGCCAAGCTCTGGGACCTCAACAGCAACCAGTGTGTCCAGATAGCACAGGTGGGCTGCATAGAGAATTTGGTATTCTGTACTGTGTAGACTAACAGATAGCGCAGGTGGGCAGCATAGGTATTCTGTATTGTGTAGACTGTCTTCATTGTCCCCACTGGGCTTTTGGTTCACTGGGGAAATTCAGGTGCCTGTCCCAGTGGGCTGTTGGTTCCCTGTGAAAATTTAGGTGTCTGTCCCTGTCGGCAGTTGGTTCCCTGGGGAAATTCAGGTGCCTGTCTCAGTGGGCTTTTGGTTCCCTGCGGAAATGTGGGTGCCTGCCCACTGGGCTTTTGTTTCCCTGGGGAAATTCAGTTGCCTGTCCCAGTTGGCTTTTGTTTCACTGGGGAAAGTCGGTTGCCCGTCCCCAGTGGGCTTAATGTTCCCTCTGGAAAGTCAGTTGCCAGTCGCAGTTGCAGTGGAGTCATTTCACCCAGAAAGAAAAAGAAAATCAGAAGCACGGATGACTGCCAATATTAATAAACAGTAAGGAAACACACTTGAGGTTAAAAAAGAATGATATTTTAATTGGACAACACAAAATGTGTGCATATTTTTCAGTGCATGCTGCTTTTTTCTAAGCTTCAGACATTTAATACTCTGGTAACAATGATATGATTGAAATCAGAACACTTTCAGTTGCTGCAGAGGTTTGTTGTGCAGTGTCTGTTAGTATATGATTAGTGTGCTGTTGTTTATATACGCTGCTCTGTAAGAAAGTTTCCTTGTAAATTTGTACTGGGACAGTAAATATAATTTGATTCTGTTTGTGATGCGTGTAGCTTAGTTAAAAAGGGTGTTTGCACTGAAAATGTGTGCATGTTTTGTGCTATCTGATTAGTGTTCTTTTTAACCTCTTATGTGTTTTGATCATGTTAGCAAGGTCTGCAGAAGTTGAACACATTATTTGTGGTTGTGCTCCATCTTTTAAGAGCCTAGGACACTCACAAAGGGTTACTGGTGTGTACATCCATTAGAATCACACACACACTCACACACACATATGCACACAGTTGCATGCAGATGCGCACATATATATGTACACATACACCACACACACACACACACACACACACACACACACACACACACATAATTTATGACAAGGGACTTCTCCACACACACACACACACACACACACACACACACACACACACACACACACACACACACACACACTCACACACACACACACACACACACACACACACACACTCACACACACACACACACACACTCACACACACACACACACACACACACACACACACACACACATGCATTACTAGCAATGAATTTGGTGGAAAAGAGAAGAATGAAAAGGACAAAACAGTATGCAGAAGAGAAGAGATGGGTTTTCGTTTTTTTTAAGCTGCTGGCCACACCTCCAGCTGCTGGGTACACCTGCAGTTGTAAGCTTTGCCTTCCGACAGGTGGAAAAACAGCTCCTGTGCAAGCTTTGCCTTCCGACAGGTGGAAAAACAGCTCCTGTGCAAGCTTTGCCTTCTGACAGGTGGAAAAACAGCTTGTGCAAGCTTTGCTTCTTGCTGCAGAGCGTGTTTCATTGGGATGCAGTAGTGTGGTTGTACTCTTGGAACCTTATTTCCATGTACATCCTTGAGAGTTAGTATCGTCCTGAGGTGTTGACAGCTGACAGGATGTTGAAATCTAGTTAGTGTTGTCCTGAGATGTTGACGGTTGACATGACATGGAAATCCAGTTAGTATCATCCTGAGGTGTTGTAGCAGCAGTCGAGAAGAAGAAGAATCCTGAGGCGTTGACAGCTGACAGGATGTTGAAATCCAGTTAGTGTCATCCTGAGGTGTTGTAGCAGCAATCGAGAAGAAGAAGAATCCTGAAGTGTTGACAGTTGACAGGAAATTGAAATCCAGTTAGTGTTGTCCTGAGATGTTGACAGTTGACAGGATGTTGAAAGCCAGTTACTAACTAACTAGCCTTGCACCCTGTGTTTAGCATGATGCGCCGGTCAAGACAGTCCACTGGATAAAGGCCCCAAACTACAGCTGTGTCATGACTGGCAGCTGGGACAAGACGCTCAAGGTGAGTTACTGCCCTTCTGCCACTCTTCATTTAAGCCCCTTAATAGCTGTACAGTCCCAGAGTTGCATGGACGATATGGTTACATAGGATGATAATGAAAACCACGTTTTTAATCCAGTTGTGTGTCATATTTAGGGCACATTACTCAGCTGGTGTCCTTGGCAAAGGGAAATGGATGAAAAAGATGGGGAGGGAGGGGGGGGGGATTGAAAGAATATGGGGAAATGGATGGTAGTCCAGGGTTAGGGGTGATTTTTGACACGATTTCCATTAAAGCTTGCTGAGAATGAGGATGTAGGTGAAACTGTGATCTGAGGGTTATAAATACACGAAAAAAAGGCATTTTCTGTCGTACCGAAAGCGTCGCCATGACGCCCCAAATCACATGACCATATGCCTACTACGTCACTCTGGGGAATTGCTGCAAAATGGCCAACTCAAGCTCCGAAGATGAAACTGATACTTTGCCTGAGAGACCCACAAGAATATAGCTGTATCAGTTTGAGCCTGTCAGGCAGGATTTTGAAAGAGTACTGGAACATCGTGTCAGCTTCAAAGCAAACCCCATGTGGTATTCCATGGGGTTTGTGAAATCGCTCTCACTGAAGTGCTCGCTACACAAATGGGCATGATGCGGCGCAGCAAGAAAGTCAGCTTGTTTGAATTGTATAAACGTAATCCACTTTCACCTCACTGCGGGTTGATTGCGTGGGAGCTCGTGAACTGTTATACCTGGGGTCATCTGCGAATTGTTACAGTTCGCGGCAACACAGTAGGCCAGCATAGTTAACTTATGCATACACAGTTTACCAAAGAATCTGAGATGGTAACCGCACTGACTCCCCAGACTGATGTCACTTCTGGGGAAGCCTACAGAAAATAAAATTGATTAAAAACCCATTTATTTTTATATTTTTATTTTTTATTTCATTAAATCTGAAACTAGTGACTCATTTGTCAATCATTTTGATGGTCATTTTACATACTTAAAAACTTTGGACTTTTACTTTAAACATTTAATCAAAGCCCAACGGTGTATTTTGGGAAAAGCTGCCTAGGTGTTTGATTCTCTTGGCAAGTGTGGAATGTGGAGTAGACTTTGCTCAAAAGTGCAGCATACTAAGGTATAATATTTATGCAGACCTTTTTATTGGTTTTGTTGTTGTTGCTGTTGTGATGTGCTAGCTTTCAGTTAGCTGTGTAAATGTATTCTGTGTGATTTCTCTTTCCTTAGTTCTGGGACACACGGTCACAGAACCCAATCCTGACGGTCAACCTGCCTGAGAGATGTTACTGTGCAGATGTGGTGAGTGTGGATAGTTTTATTCCTTTATTTTGAAATTTGTATCCAGGGAAAATGTGCATAATTTTCTTCAAGAGATCAGGAAGTCCACCCCAGGTTAGACGCATGTAACTCAAAGTTCAAGGTTAGGGTCACTGCATTTTGACCTCAGCCAAGAAATATTCTCAGCTCTGGTCAGATACGTGGCATTTTCTTTTCTCAGCTGCTTTCTGAGTGAGATCTTTGAAGAGTTTGTGATTTGACTGTAACAGCTACTGTGTAACGCATGTTTGTACTGATTTCTCTGACCCATTTTCAAGGCCAGGGGAGACCAGAGGAAGACTGTAGGATTGCATCTTGTAATAGGAATACCAGCCCACACTGTTAGTGCTTCTTGTCTCTTGTCTCTTTTCGCTCTGGTCTCTGAGGAGAGGCCAGCACTACCCACCAAGATTCTTAGCAGTGAGTCGTCCAGAAGTCCCCTTTTTTGTCCTGTTGATGTCTTTTATGTCTTGGATACAAGCTTCATTTGAAGCAGAGACCCGCTGCACAGGCTGTTCTGTGGTTTGAGGCGTTGCCATTCAGTGATGCATGTCTGGAAATTGTGCTGTTTTTAGTGTGTGTTTTTAAAATCTTATTCCCCCCCCCCCCCAACTTCAGAAATACCCAATGGCAGTAGTGGGCACAGCTGGCCGAGGTCTGATCATCTACCAGCTGGAGAACCAGCCCCAGGAGTTCAAGCGAATGGAGTCCCCCCTCAAGTATCAGGTAACTTTCAGTCGTGCTGGAGGTTTGATGGAGGGAGAGCATGCATGTGTGCCTGCATGTGTGTGTGTACATATGTTGTTACTAACGTGTTTTTAACTAGAACTGTAATTTGTTTAAACACTTAAAAAAGAAGAAGAATATATCTTATGTTGAATTATCATACGTTCAGTTTGAATTTTATTTATTTACCTCTTACACTGGTGGCATGTTTCAAAACAAATTTCCGTTAAGGACGATAAAGTATTATGTAACGGACACAGTTGACTGGACCTTAGCCAGCACAGCATTTTGCTTTGAATAGACGATCTTTGGAAATCCAGGGGACTGCACTCAGTAAGAGCATTTGGGCATGGACCTGTATATACAGGTCCATGCCTGCGTGTGTAGCGCAGAGTAGTCACGCTTTTGTTGGGGGTACAGTGAGCACGTGGGGAAGATGACGGATACCCAAAAACAAAAGGCAGAAAAGGCATCAGAAATGCTGATCAAACACTCACTGCTTGCGGGGAACGTGCAGATCGGATAGTAGGTTCCCTCAGCTGGTAATCTAATATAAATTATAATAGGTTCATGCCTGAAGATCTCAAAGTGTCGCAGATCGGCTCTTCTCCGATGCCACCTCCATTTAGGGGACTTCACTCTCTCAGAGTAAGAAAACACTGTCAAATTATCTTCGCCCGTTATTTCCGGAAATCGTCTATTGCACAGTCCCTACATCATAGGTCTGTGTTACATAGCAAAACAAGTAACAGATCCTTTGATTTTTGAATGTGTTGTCCGAGCAGTTGCATATCTTTTTAACTAGTGATCACAGCAGGTCACAAGCATCTGTGAGGCTAAAGTTTTTGGGGAATGGTACATTTCTGGTAGATTGTGAGGCATACATAGTTATACAAGTTACGTTGTTACTGTGAAGTATGGATTGCATGCTTTGGCTGGGGTGAACACATGAGTGAAAGTTAAAAAATTGTGCTTCTTCTTTTTTTTCTTCTTTTTTTTCATCCTGGCTTTTTGTCATGTTAATAATGATGTATGCATTTATAGTACTTGTGCTTTTTTGATCGTCAAGTGGATTTTGATGTTGATAATGTACAGCGCCGTGAGCTTGTAAATTTTTGTGGGGTATAGCGCTATATATGAGTTTTTATTATTATTATTAAAAAAACCTGTGCAACTGGTACAGTGTTAATTCTGTCTCCTCAGCATCGCTGTGTCAGCATATTCCTGGACAAGAAGACGAGCCTGCCGACGGGGTTTGCTCTGGGCAGCATTGAGGGTCGGGTGGCCATCCAGTACGTCAACACCACCAACCCCAAAGACAACTTCACCTTCAAGTGCCATCGCTCTAACGGCACCTCCAACAATGTGCAAGACATCTATGCCGTGAGTTGTTGCCCTTTGGATGCAACACTTTCAGAAGAAAGCAGTTTGTGGTGGATTTTGTTTTCTCAGACATCAAATTATGAAGTATAGTCTTTGCAGCAGATTAACATGAAAAGAATGACAGTAACTAAAGCATTTATTTATTTCTGCTACAGCCCCCTGCCCAGCCCACATCCAACCTTCCCCATTTTTAAACTGTTTAGTGCAGATGTTGACTTGATGTTGTTAAAACTTGTGTTAGTTCTGGCTCTGCAGCCCTGCTTTGTACTCTGTGGCCTTGCGTTTTAGAGTGGTGCTTGTTCACGGTATCTGCAGGGGCAGCGTTCAGTATTTAGCCAGAGTGGCCAGGTAATGGAACTGTAAATTATTCTGTGACAGGTGAACGACATCTCATTCCACCCGGTTCATGGAACCTTGTCCACGGTGGGGTCCGATGGTCGCTTCAGCTTCTGGGACAAGGATGCTCGCACCAAGCTGAAGACCTCGGAGCAGTTTGACCAACCCATCACCACCTGCAACTTTAATGCTCAAGGCAACATCTTTGCCTACGCTTCCAGCTACGATTGGTCCAAGGTCAGTGCCATTTAAAAGATCATTGCTGTTTCTTGGAGTTTGCTTGCAGGCAGACTAATCCCAAGGCTTTGGGAGGTGGGTTGGGGAGAGTATTCTTTGACCTTTTGAAATTATGGACATCCCCTTAAAGGATGTAGCCTTCTCAAAACATGCTGTACACAACAGGTAGAAAAGGTCAAGGTACAATCAGAAAATTTAAGATTTTGTTTGAACCCCGTTACTGCCGTGCTTGTCCCTTTCCTAGCATAGGTGAGCTGTGTGGGTAGCCTTGAGGCAGTCTGGGATCATTTGTAATGGAGGTGAGCTGTGTGGGTAGCCTTGAGGCAGTCTGGGATCATTTGTAATGGAGGTGAGCTGTATGGGTAGCCTTGAGGCAGTCTGGGATCATTTGTAATGGAGGTGAGCTGTGTGGGTAGCCTTGAGGCAGTCTGGGATCATTTGTAATGGAGGTGAGCTGTATGGGTAGCCTTGAGGTAGTCTGGGATCGTTTGTAGTGGAGGTGAACTGTATGGGTAGCCTTGAGGCAGTCTGGGATCATTCATAGTGGAGGTGAGCTGTACAGGTAGCCATGAGGCTGATTGGCTGAAGCACTGGGGTTATTGATTGGCTGAAGTGTAGGGTTACTGATTGGCTGAAGCAATGGGGTTACTGATTGGCTGAAGTGTAGGGTTACTGATTGGCTGAAGTGCTGGGGTTACTTATTGGCTGAAGTGTAGGGGTTACTGATTGGCTGAAGTGTAGGGTTACTGATTGGCTGAATTGCTGGGGTTACTGATTGGCTGATGTGCTGGGGTTACTGATTGGCTGAAGTGTAGGGGTTACTGATTGGCTGAAATGCTGGGGTTACTGATTGGCTGAAATGCTGGGGTTACTGATTGGCTGAAGTGCTGGGTGATTGGCAGGCTGGGACATTCTGTTGTGGCAAGTTGGTGGTTGTGACTGTACAGTATTTCACTGTGTGTTGTGGCAAGTTGGTGGCTGTGACTGTACATTATTGCACTGTTTGTGTTGCAGGGCCATGAAGGCTATGACCCGCAGAAGATGAAGCCACATATTTTCCTCCGCTCTTGTTTTGATGAACTCAAACCCTCCAAGAGGTCGTGAACACTCAAAATTCCAGGGGGGGGGGGTACAACTGTGGAAACTGATTGGAAACAGAACTTTTGTCACTAGAGTGCTACAAGCAGATATTTTGGTGCATGCATGATGCAATTACTCTTCAGAATTTGCTGGGTGACCAGATATTCAGACTGTTTTTGAACAAGATTCAAAGACATAAAAAAGATTCAAAAGAACGCTTTTTGTATTATGACATTCACAATCTGCAAATTTTCAGAGTAATCCCCTTCGTCAAGCAGCAAAACAACAAACAGCAGTTAAATGGTTAAAATGATGAAAAATGAGATGACTTATCTTTGTTTTAGAATGCCAGCAGTCATTCATGTTTCAGATTTTTGTTTTTGGACAGTTTATGTGAACTCTAGAGAAGTCCAGACTTTGTTAATGTTACCCATCCAAGTTTGGGCTTTGGGAAGCTGTTCATTTTGACCGGTTTTGTATTGGTAGTGTTAAGTTTCAATGTATTGGTCAAACCACATACAGGTCTTACAAGAGTCCAGTTGCATTGCATTAGGCCCAAGCTTAGTGCGTCTGATAATGCATGTTTGTGCACAGTGATTAAATGAACAATACTGTTGATGTTGTTTTACAGTGGTATAGTAGTATAGTTAAAAAGAGGGTTGCCTGTTGTGGGATGTGTGCGATGTCAGAGTTCCACCACAATATTTGTGGCAGCTCGGTGACAGCTTGAGTTTTACACTACTTTTGTTGCAGTGATACCTGTATGCGCAATCATCACCTAAGTGTTCATCACTTTTAAGCAATTAAGATGTTCTTAACCATGTATTGCTGCACGCACTGAACATTCTTTTTCATTTGTTAGGATGTAGCCAGCTTCACCGTAGACTGGGTAGGGAGTGGAGGGGGGGGGGGGGGGGGGGGGCCTGGGGGGCTGGCGGTCAGTCAGAGCCAAAAGGTCCAACCACCCACCTGCTCTGATTTTTAAACATTTGTTTAGCCTTGGTGAAATGATGATGATGATTGCTTTTATACAGCGCTGTTCTCCACCCTTCAGCAGACTTGCTGTGCTCGCATGTGATTCTCTACATGAGTGACGAGCTTTTTCTTGTATCGTGTTTCTGAATAGCCACCAAAATGGTGTACTTACAGCGCTCACATGGCTGGTGCCACATGAAACTGCTACCGTAAGGCTGCTTTCGTTTTCCTCAAGAAAATCCCACAGCTATAATAAAGCATGGACTGGGCTGAGCCACTGTGTTAGTCAGGGGGTGGGGGTAGGGGTCGGTGGAAATAGCATTCACTTATATCATCACACTTGCTTCTTCAGTTAAACTGGTGTGAGTGTTCTGAATTTGGCTAAAATGTCTGCTGGACATTGCAACAAATTGAAGAGTGCATGACTGAGAGCTGTGAAAGAAATAAAGAGTTTGTATCACCATTGTGAAGTTACTGATTTCAAGATTTTGGACATTATATATTGTGTCTCAGTCTGTTGTTCTCCATGTTTCTGTGAACATGACAGATTTCAAGGTTTTGGACATTGTGTATGTGTCTCAGTATGTTGTTCATTCCCTCCTTGTTTCTGTAAACGTGATACAGTATAGATAAGACCACTTGCCAGCACAGTGACCTTTTTTCTCTAGATTTTGAAAAAAGAATCATGCTTGATGCATCTCATGGAATGAAGTGTAGGGTCTGGAGAGAGAGAGATCTTGCTTATTTTACAAGGGTTTTAGTTTAGGTTCAGTCAAAGCTTGTCTAACAACTAGTCTTTGCTAAGCTATTGATGAGTAGAAAACCACACACACACACACACACACACACACACACACACACACACACACACACACACACACACACACACACGCACAACAACAACAACAACAACACACAAAACAAAACACAATGCATCATTTATGTACAGATCATTTAGATCAAACTAAATAATTAGTTCTTTGCAGAAAACTGAATTTATTAGCTCCAAGCACAAGTTGTAAACATAAGCGACTATAATTCTGGAAAGAAAACAGAAGCGATCAGTGCTTAACTGGTAAGTAGCAACATTGCGGGAGGAGGGGGGAGGGGGTTGGTTTTTAACACCCAGTCAACAATTGACAGTTACTGGAAAACCAAGAGAGGTATCCAAAAATTGTGGATCATTAACAAGAAGTTTTTTTAATATATTTTTTATAGCATCAGAATGTTCCCCATTCCAAAACGGAAAAGTAACTTCAACAACAGTAACAAATACCCTTCAGTTGATGCACTACATTTTTTAATATATATAAATAAAGCATGCAGTTTATGCCAAATGGATTTCATTACACAAGTTCATTATATATCGTATTCAGTCATGGCACTGGTTGACAGAACTACTCAACTAAAAACAGAAACACTCTAAAACTGATCGAACTGAAAAGAGTAACAAACAAAGAAGACGACCTCAAACACAAAGAGTCTAACGATCACACCCGTCGGTGTTTGTGAGTTTGGGGCGGGTGGTACGGTGTGGGTGTGATAATAATTTTTACTTGAAGCCATGTCAGTGTGAAAATTGTCAAAGTCCTTTCAAGAGTTTGTGGCGATACACGTTCACATTTGTTTGTTATTTCACATTTAGTTCATTATTTCTACAGAAGCATAGCAGGGTTCACTCGAGTTCAGACGCAAACGAAATAAAGTGCTCACCGCTCCCCCCCCCCTCCCGCCCTCCCCTCCACACACACAAAAGCCAATTATATTAGCTAAATATGACAGTGATGGTCTGAACTTTCCAATGGCAAAAGTTTATTTAAATTTTTAGTCGAAACCGGGCTTGTTCAGTCTTTAAAAAAATATGGAAAACTGAAGTGCCCTTTTCCATGCCGGAAAACTTTGGAAAATGGCATTTGGGCCAAAGTCTTGGAAAGTTTCGGGAAATGGCATTTAGGCCAAAGTCTTGGAAAGTTTCGGAAAATGGCATCTTTGATAGTTGGGAAATTGCAGCCGGGCTAAGGTCTTGCAAAGTTTGGGAAAATAGCATTTAGGCCAAGGTCTTGGAACATTTGGGAAAATGGAATTTGGGCCAAGGTCTTGGAACATTTAGGAAGATAGGTAAATTGGTGTTTTATGTTTAAAATGGCATTTGGGCCAAGGTTTTGGAAAAATGGCATTTTGGGCCAAGGTCTTGGAAACTGGAAATTTCGTGATAATATTCAACAGATAATCCGCAGATGAAGGATTTGGAAAACAACAACAACAACAAAACAAAGAACTGAGAGGCCAAACGATAGACGATAAAAAGAGAATACAAGACAGATAACTGGTTCTTAACACCCAGTCAACCATTACAGTTATACCAGAGCGAAAAGAGAATACAAGACAGGTAATTGGTTCTTAACACCCAGTCAACCATTACAGTTGAACCGAGCGAAAAGAAAATGCAAAATTTATTCAGCTTGAAACTTGTGTTCAAACTGTGTGCGTAATTGAACAGTTTCTTCGTCTGAGAAAATGGTATTTAGACAAAGTTTGGGAATTTCGAAGACAAGATCCTGTGTGAACCAGGCAAAAACTGTGCACGTTCTCCTTCGGCATGTTTTGCTGTACTGCGAGTAGTCACCATGCACACGTCATTATTGGACACGCCATCCTTTGCTGCCCACTGAATCTTCAACAGGTTCCTCTCATGTCTGTCAGTATTCTTCACAATGGTCCATTCTCCACACATACAACAATACTGGCTTCTCCCATCTGTCAATATTGAGAAGAATGGTCCATTCTCTGCCCATACAGGCTCCTCCCATCTGTCAATATTCTGAAGAATGGTCCATTCTCCGCCCATACAGGCTCCTCCTGTCAGTATTCAGGATGGTCCATTCTACACCCACACGGGCTTCTCCCATCTGTCAGTATTCAGAAGAATGGTCCATTCTCTGCCCATACAGGCTCCTCCCATCTGTCAATATTCTGAAAAATAGTCCCGTCTCCGCCCACACATCCACATAGGATATTTGTAGTAATGATTTAAATAACGTGAAGACGGCCAACCAGTTTACCTAGGGAGCACAGTCAGTCGAATGGAGACCAGGCGAGTACGCGTCAGATGTCAGCAGACCACGTGACAGACCCCTCATTAAACAATACCAAGCCGAAGTGGCGATAACCGAGTAAGAGTTTCACGTCTGTTTCTACGAGTCGCGGTTTATTTCAAGGGGATCCCGCAGATCCTATCAATAGGAATGGAATAACACGAACAACAAACATTAACAACCACAACAACAAGGCACAAACACACCCATATTTAAAAGCAGTTTAAAACAACAACAACAACAAAAGTACAGTTTGTTAGCCATTTCAACGCCTACTGAGAGAATATTCAGCGAGCCACAATGTGTGTGCTTTTCCAATTTGCCTGCCGGTATGGTATGACCTGAAAGGTAACTGAATGAAATATTGAAAAACATCAAACCTCTTTGCTGTCCTAATGTGTAAGAAAAGCTAGATTTCTGGGGTTGTTTTCCCCGTAAAACTTTATTCAGATCCCTGGCACAGTCCTACTTCAATATAGCACTGAAAGGGTTAAACACATCGCGAGAACCACGGCCTTGAGCGCTGGCACTGTGACCAAATCTGGGACGGGGGGGGTGGGGGGGGGGGGGGGGGGGCGGAGGGACGCACTGGACGGAAGTGTACTTTACGTCACGAGTAGACCTTTCTGGTCTTCACCGGTGAAGAGCTAGCAAACATGGCTGCTCCCTGAGGACTGAGCTCAAATTCTAATAGCAAAACAACTAGAAGAAAACAACCACACACCACACCACACACATACAGAAAAAGAAAAAAGAAAAAAAGAAAGAAAGACAAAACAACACACACACACACACACACACACACACACACACACACACACACACACACACACACACACACGCACACACACACACAGACCAAACAACAACAAAAAGCAAACAAAACAACAACAACACACACACACACACACACACACACACACACACACACACACACACACACACACACACACACACACACCACAAACAACAACAAAACAACAACAAAACCAAATACTTGTACAAACAGTGGTAGACTTGTTTATCGCCGAGTTGTCTGTAGGAAGGTACCGGAGGGAACCGACACCCCAGGAGGGGACCGACACCCCAGGAGGAGGAAGAGGAAGACTATTCTTAACGCTGGTCACCACCAGCTGCTTCCGCTTGACCACGCCGGCTCACTCAGTTTCCAGGCTGGCCGCCATCATTACCTTTTTGATGATGATGATGATGACGACGACGATGATGATGACGACGACGACGACGATGATGATGTAGAGCTCCATGTCCTCGGATGTCGGTTGACATATTAGGGAGAAATGGTGACCAATGCCTAAGCACGGTTCAATGTTGCTTTACGTCCACAGAAACCGTAATGCTCATTCGGACGGAAAACCCAGGACGGCCACCTCGACTTTCACACAGCTCCTGAACTCTGTTATCTATTTGGGCACCCAGCCCTCTTTTATCTTCCGCACTTGAGTGGTGGCGTCAAACTCGTCTAGAGAAAACGGCGGCTTCATCAGGATGTCTTTGGAGAGACTGACAAAGAAGGCACCGTCCAGGGACTTCATCTTGCACGCTTCGGCCAGTCCGGGCATGCCGCACATCCGCAGGCGTGAGCACAGCTCATCGCAGGTCATGTGATCAAGGACTGTGGCGGGTTTAGGCGGAGCGTCACCCAGTTCGTGCAACTCTTGATCTTCTGCAGCATACAGTGCCAGTGAAACAACGTTACGGCGATACAGTAAGTAAACATGGTGCTTAACGTCCACAGAAATCACAAGGCTTATTAGGGACAGGGAGAAAGTGGGGGGTGGGGAGGGCCGGGGGGGGGGGGGGAGATTATATATCTATCATTACATTGTCACCACCAGAATGACTGCTGCATTAAGATGAGCAGCGATGAGAGCGATTTCAATGTTTCATTAACTGTGAGGGACAGAGTCACAAGACAGTGTCCACAAACCATAACCTTTTCTGAAGAGAAAGGAGAGCCGAAGCGGTATCGAACCGAAGTCCTTCTGCTTACAGCCTAACGCCTTACCGCTAGGCCAAACCGGCTCACCTTGGGCCTTCATCTAGGCTGGAATAATTATCTTCATTTGTTACAACAACAGTGCAAGTGAATCTATATAGCGCTGTTCTCCGCGCTTGAACAGACTCACTGCACTCTTGTCGCATGGGATTCTGAATGAATATTACGGCGTTAGCGAATGGGTCATCTTTACAGCTACAGTCACTAAGTAGTAACAGGGACAATACAGAAACAGGCAGTAGGAAGTAACAGGGACAATGCAGAAACAGGCAGTAGGTAGTAACAGGGACAATACAGCAACAGGAAGTAGGTAGTAACGGACAATACACAAGGTAGTAACGGACAATACAGCAACAGGCAATAGGAAGTAACAGGGACAATACAGGAACAGGCAGTAGGCAGTAACACGGACAATACATAAACAGGCAGTAGGCAGTAACAGGGACAATACACTAGGTAGTAACAGGGACAATACAGCAAAAGAACGTAGGTAGTAACTGGGACAATACGAAAACAGGCAGTAGGTAGTAACGGACAATACACTAGGTGGTAACAGGGACAGTACAACAACAGACAGTAGGTAGTAATAGGAACAATACAAAAACAGGCAGTAGGTAGTAACGGACAATACACTAGGTAGTAACAGGGACAATACAGCAACAGACAGTCGGTAGTAACAGGGACAATACAACAACAGCACTATGTAGCAACAGGGACAATACAGCAACAGGCTCTGGGTAGCAATAGGAACAAAACAGCAATAGGCAGTAGGTAGTAACAGGGCCAATACAGCAACATGCTCTGGGTAGTAACAAGGACAATACAGCAACAGGCTCTGGGTAGTAACAGGGACAATTCAACAACAGACAATAGATAGTGACAGGGACATCACAGCAACAGATAGTAACTGGGACACCACAGCAATAGATAGTGACAGGGACTACAGACAATAGATAGTAACAGGGACACCATAGCAATAGTAACAGGGACACCACAGCAATAGATAGTGACAGGGACACCACAGCAATAGATAGTAACAGGGACACCACAAGCAATAGACAGTAACAGGGACACCACAGGCAACAGTAACAGGGACACCACAGCAATAGACAGTAACAGGGACACCACAGACAATAGATAGTAAGAGGGACACCACAGCAATAGACAGTAACAGGGACACCACAGGCAACAGTAACAGGGACACCACAGCAATAGACAGTAACAGGGACACCACAGCAATAGACAGTAACAGGGACACCACAGCAACAGTAACAGGGACACCACAGACAATAGATAGTAACAGGGACACCACAGACAATAGATAGTAACAGGGACACCATAGCAACAGACAGTAACAGGGACACCACAGCAATAGACAGTAACAGGGACACCACAGCAACAGACAGTAACAGGGACACCACAGCAATAGACAGTAACAGGGACACCACAGGCAATAGATAGTAACAGGGACACCACAGCAATAGACAGTAACAGGGACACCACAGCAATAGACAGTAACAGGGACACCACAGACAAAAGATAGTAGCAGGGACACCACAGCAATAGACAGTAACAGGGACACCACAGCAACAGACAGTAACAGGGACACCACAGCAATAGACAGTAACAGGGACACCACAGGCAATAGATAGTAACAGGGATACCACAGCAATAAAGTCAAGGCAACAGCAATGAGTACCTGCAGGCGACATCATAGCGTGAGTCGTCGGAGGCTTTGATGGCGGCGACAACAGACCTTTCGTCGTCGCTGTGCCCCCGCCTCCTTGAGGCTGCACTCGCACCATTGGTTTGACAGCCTGTTTCTTCGTCGCCTCCTTCGTCTTCTGCTTCTCTGCCTTCTTCTCCGCCTTCTTGGAGCTGAGATGATCTCCCCTTTCCATGGTCTGTGTGTCAAACACTGGATCCATATTTAGCTCGTCAATCTCTTCGTAATTGCCATTATCAGATTCGTCCCCGTCGTCGGTGATTTCGATGTAGTGGCCATCATCTCTATTGGATGCAGTTGCAGGTGAGCGTGAGCGTGGGCTGTCTGATGCCAATGAACAGGAGCGACCGATCTTGATGTTGGAGTAG
>OY757545.1:23059518-23111209 GCA_963584105.1 Alviniconcha strummeri | reverse complement strand
GTTCCATGTAGAACCACTTCTCTCTTAAGCGAGATGTCCACCATTTCTAAAAACAACAACGTTCGACTTGCTAAGATTTACAACAAGACCGAGGTTATATGCAATGTCATTCAAATGTTAAGTTGATGCTGAAGGCCAGTTATGGTAGATGACAAAAGTATCACGTCATCTGCAAAAAGCATGATCAACATCTGAATTAGATCAGGGGATATGTTTACCTTTTTTGTATGATCTCATTTGCAAGTTCATTAATAAAAAGCGAAACAAAATCGGGCTGCATATTTCCCCCTGTTTCAATCCTCGAGGACACATAAACGGTTCTGTGAGGCGCCACCGACCTTTGCTTTTACGACACTATACATACTTTTTATAGCTCTATACATTCTTCCCTTCACACCATTTTTTTGGAAGTACATCTCAGAGACGATTCCTGTCAACGAAATCAAAGGCCTTTTTGAAGTCTATAAAGGCAGCATAGAGTTTGTCATGAGTTAGCAATTTGCTTCTGTATTAAGGCCAAAAGAGTAAAAACATGATCGACTGTACTATAACCCTTTCTGAACCAGCCTGTGTTTCATTTATCAATCTATTATCCTCAAGCATGTTGTTAAACGCTTATTTAAAATATAGCTGTACAGTTTTCCACTAACATTAAGGAGAGAAATACCCCTGTAGTTGTCGGGAGAATTGATGTCCTCTTTCTTATGTATTGGTTGAATTACAGCTTCAGACCAGCCCAGTGGGAACGTTCCTGTACCAAAAAGCTTATTAAAGTACTGTGTGAGAAACTCAACAACACAAGGAGCTGCATACTTATAGAATTCACCGCTAAGGCCATCCGGACCTGGGGCTTTATTGTTCTTTAAGGCCTCTAATGGCAACAAGCACCTCTAGCTGCATTATGTCAACCTCTAATATATCGGAAACACCGCGCAGTTCTATATCAGCCTCGTTTCTGATGCTGTCATCAAACTAGTTTCTACACCATTATAGTCCAAATTAAAAACTTCGTAAAAGTGACGAAACCATTCATCCGAAGTAATCGCACTAGGCACTGAACCTTTGCTGATAACAGATTTAATTGTACTCCGAACTTTTCTGGGGTCTTTCCCCACTATCCTCAAGAATTTTAATAATCTGGTTTTTATGCTCTGCTTTCTTTCAAAAAGCAATTGTACTCTTGCCTTTGTTTTGGGTAAGCAATCCTCTGGTTCCTAGCATCAGTTCCGTTTGATTTGTGATATCTTCTCAAGCACTGCCGTGCGAGGCGTCGTTTATTTTTTACACTCACCATCACACCAGGGCTACCTTTATCTTTGCCGACTGTAACGGTTCTTTGCATACAGTGACCTGCTTTACGGATCCCATCCGTGAATTTGGAAAGTGCAGCCTCAATATCTACATCAATTAAGCCCGACGGCGTCTTTAAACAGAGAAGAAACATCATCTGATGAACAAGTATCAAAATATTGCTGTGATTTTTCTGTATTCCACTTGTACTTTTGAACCTTATACGTTTTTGGCTTAGCATCAGTACCACTCGCCGTACTTGGAAGCTTTAAACTCATTTTTACTGGCATATGTTTGGAATCAGTTTTAGGGACAATGCTTAACTGTAATCCTAAATGAACTAGGCTCTTGACATAATAAAATAGTCAATTATGCTTGAGCCACTGTGAGAAATATAAGTGAAATTCCCGTCTTCATCTCTGGCAATAAACCGTTCAGTACAACAAGATTAAATTGCTCACACACGTAAAGGAGATACCGGCCAAACTCGTTCAAGGTAACATCTTTGGATACTCTTCTCAAAGTGTATATCGTCAATAATATCTTCATTACATACATCTTCAACAAGAGAGAGAGAGAGAGAGAGAGAGAGAGAGAGAGAGAGATGAGAGAGAGAGAGACAGAAGAGAGAGAGAGAGAGAGAATGAATGAATGAATGAATGAATGAATGAATGAATGATGAATAAACTTTATTTTACGAGGATAGTGGAGTACACACAGGGTCCTTTTTACATCCAGCCCTCGCCCATGAGGGACTAATTCTACTAATACAACAGATACACATGTATTTCAGATACAACAAAACTAAAAAATACATCGAAAGGTGTACAGGATATTAGTTCATATACGTTAGGGCGAAAAAGTGGGGGGGGGGGGGGGGGGGGGGGAGGGGGGGAATCGAACAAACAAAGCAACAAAAAACTTAAGACATGTCTAACAACTAGGCTTTTCTAAACTACAAATAAATAATAATAAAGAGAGAGAGAGAGAGAGAGAGAGAGAGAGAGAGAGAGAGAGAGAGAGAGAGAGAGAGAGAGAGAGAGGCAGGCAGACGGACAGAGAGAGAGAGAGAGAGAGAGAGAGAGACGAGAGAGAGAGAGAGAGAGAAGGAGAGAGAGAGAGAGAGAGAGAGAGAGAGAGAGAGTTCTTTATTTACGAGGGTAATAGATAAGCATGTATGCCTGTTTTTTTACATCCAGCTCTCGCCCAAACAAGGGGACTACTCTAGATCTAATTATACATGCACACATTTTCTAATCGACGACACACCAGTACATACATGGAATAAATGAAGTTTAGACATCAAACATGATATGAGAAAGTCAGGAATGAAGGTGGATACATGGGGCTATGAAATCATCAGTAGCAAACATTTGGTGGGTAAATGCGTGATAAATGGGAGACACAATATGGTAAAACGTTTCAGGCGGGTTATCATCACGAAATAGCGCATAATGTATGACATGTAACGTGATTTAAAAGTTTCAGTGCTTGGTGGTAATCTAAGAAGGTCAGGGAGTGAGTTCCAAAGAACACTACCAGAATATACGAGGCAAGACTTGAAAAGGTCAGTCCTAGGGAATAGTATATTGAGTTTTCCAGAATGTCGTCATTGGTTTAGGGAAAATGTAGCCCTAACGGAAGGTGGGACTTTTCCGGACATAATTTTGTGTATAAGAACTCCCTTGTTGTAGTTAAGCCTTTCTTTGAGGCGAAGAATAGATAGGAAGTTATACGGTCTGAAATCGCTAGAGTTATTATTATTATTATTTTATTTTTTAAGACAATTGCCTTAAGCGCTCTCTTATCAGTGTAAACCAAAGGTTTAAGAGTATTTGCACTTGGCTGAATCCCACAGCGTCGTTCCGTAGTCAATAATTAGGTAGCGGCAGCCAAAATTTAAATTTTACAACAGCAATTTAATTTATGCATTTTCAGACAGGCCATATTGATACAAGAAAATGAAGAAAACAAAGTAACTGTTTATCTTAATTAGTTCCAAAGATATAGCCATTCGAAAATACAGTTTTGCGTGACAATAAACAGTTTATTACATTTTCTCAAATTTACCCCCCCCATAGTGGTTCTCATGAACATGGGAGAAATCCAATACTTACACTTTTCAAAAGTATACCTTGGTTGCACTTTGTCACAGTTAAATCATATGGTCAGCAAAGAAAGATAAAACATAGGCAGAGGGCTGAAGTTGCTCGAAAAAGCAATTCCGAGCTTGCCAATTTGCACGAAAGAGCACTTTTGACACCACACAGTGGGTAACATATGGCAATGACAGCTTTCCCAATGGATTTCCAAGCAGGGTTTATCACAGTCTTTGCACTTATTTTTTTTCTAAGCAGCTCTGACTCTTACTTTTAAAGTTACAGGGTCTTAAAGTTGGCAAAATCTTCAATTTGCACAGCGGAAAAAACACAGATATGTGGGTTGCCACACTTTAACTGGTAATAACTTGAAAACCACTACAGATACAGCAATGAAACTTGGCATGTACATTAAACTAAGTGTGAAGTACACTTGCAGCAACATTTGCAGTTATGTTGAGAGTGATAGATCTTAAAGCCTGCAAAAACTTCACTTTTCACAGTGGAAAAAAAGGACAAATCTGATGGTTTTCATACTTTAACTCATAACTTGAAAACTACTACAGATACAGCCATGAAACTTTGCACGTACATTAAACTAAGTGTGAAGTACATTTGCAGCAGCATTTGCACTTATTTTGAGTGTTAGTCTTAAAGTCTGCAAAATCTTCACTTTTCACAGCAGAAAAAGGACGTGTATGCTAAAGAAAACATGGTACAGCAGTATCACCTTTATCATCCATGAACATACAGGCCTACAAGGCTGTGATTTGGAGTCCAGTTGACACGGTCTACAGGTGATTTCACAGTAAATAGCATCTGAGTGCTTGATATCTGCCAAATAAATTCCTGCGAGATTCAACAAAGAACGAACATCCCTGGAGACAATGATGAAGGTGCAAGTTGCAGATTCTTGGAAAACACAACTGCGGAGGAGATTTGAGTGTAATCTTCAGAGCATGGCAACTCCATCTTTACTGCCGTCTTCTCCAAGAAATTGACTATTGCCTCTTCCTCACTGATGATCCTGGTGACTTTGCTGAAAAAGAAATCTTCTACATTGTATTTGTAGACTGCCACAATGTCACCCTCCTGTTGAAATCTGAAGCTGGTTTCAAACTCAGGTTCATCAGGTTCTGATTCATCATTTGGTTCAGTCGACATCTCCTGGGTCAGATTCCTCTTCCACTTGTTGACATCGCTGCTGGCAGCCGCCATGGCCGTGAAGAGGTGGAAGTTCTGGAAGTGGCTCGCCTCCAAACAGCTCCTTCAGTCTGTTGACCATAAATACCGCAGGTGAGAAAGCAGCACTGTCTTGACCAGATCTGGTTTGAGAAGTTGCTGGAAGAATGCAGTCTCATCCAAAGTCTTGGATCCCCCATCTTTCGGGAGAAGCAGCTGCACTAACAGTCGGTTGTCCACTACAACCAGAGGAAGGTCTTGCCGGCATCCTCTCCCACTTGCCAGGAAAACAGCCTTCAGTTTGGAAAACTGGTCATCATCTGCAGGAAAACAACAACACAGTTTTGTTGCTTCTGTTGATCTTCATTGACAGAATGATCTACGGCCTACAGCATAATTAATAATAATCTTAATAATAATAGTATTTGCACTTGCTGAATCCCACAGCGTCGTTCCGTAGTCAATAATGGATTAAATATGAGCATGAAAAAATAGTTTTCTGGCATAAAGATTTAGGAAGTGCTTAATTTTAGATATAAATTTTCTTGGAAATACTTTTACATATGAGCAGTCACATGCGGCCGGAATGGACCAGGAAAGATTGCTGTCAATGGTCACACCTAAAACTTTGTGGTTGTCAACTTCATTGATAGCTCGGTTTCCGATGGAAATAGGTGGGCATTTCTAAGGTAGTTTCTCTTTTGCCTGGTTGTTATAAGCATAAACTGATTTGGTTTTATCAGGAGAGACATATGATTAATCTCTGCCCATCTTAACAAACTGAGAGAGAGAGAGAGAGAGAGAGAGAGAGAGAGAGAGAGAGAGAGAGAGAGAGAGAGAGAGAGAGAGAGAGAGAGAGAGAGAGAACAAATTATGTCAACTTGCATGCGCCTGTGTGTGAGAATCCGCTTGCTCAGCCAAGAAACTACGACAGCAGTGACCTTGGCCGAGGTTTTCTCGCACTGTCAGGCAGGCAGCGAGAAAGGAAGTTCACACAACAACAACCCGCACACAGACCGGCAGCCAGTCAGCGATTTTCTCCTGCTCTCAAACAGTGGTAAGTTCGGCATTGTGCTGTTTTTTTACCTTGGCTGTAACTACGATGTTCCCGTAAATCCTGTTGCAACCAGTGATTCCGCCAGCACAACCTTTCATACTAATGAATCGGCGTTTCAAGTCGAAAAGTCAATTGCGTACAGTGCCGTGGACGGTGTAGTAAGTGTAGTGTGCCTGTTGCAGTAATAGCCAAAATAGCGGCGGACGGAGTGATCGGTTTGATGAAGTTAAACTTGTTTAACGCACCCGAAGAGGTAGTGGCGGGGACCGCGGTCCCAGGACGTGGGGCTAGAGGGAGGCTGTACCTAACGTTGTGCTGACAACACCAGAATCACTGGTTTCGCGGTGTAAGCCGTTTCAGTGTTTCGTTGATTGTGAGCGAGGTCACCGGATAGTGTCCATGAATCACATTGTTTTTAAGAGAAAAGGGAGGAGAGGGGAGTGTTCTGGAGGGGGTGCGGGGGATGAAGTGAAAAACAGACCAAAATTGTGATTTTACCCATTTTTGTCAAGGTTTTACCATCTCTTGAGTTATATGTGAAAATATATATATATAAAATAAATTAAAAAAAGGCCTGCACTGGATTACATAATTTTTATTCATTAAATGGCCGCCAAGCAAATTTCTTTCTTTTTTTTAAAAGAAGAAAACAAAGGGGTAGGTGGGGGAAGAAAGAAAATCTTACAAGTTTTGATCTGTTGGTGTTGACAGGTCATATATGTGCAGCAATTCAGTTTTTGTTTTTTGTTTTTTTTGCATGCATGTGTCTCCAGTATGGATTATCTGTATGTTTACATAGGATTTGACTGCGCCAGACCTGCATGTCAAATATAAGAAGGATGTAATTAATCTGAACTTAAATGCAGAACAAAAAAAACAAAAAGTGCAGGTTCAAGTACCACAATATCGTATCTCTTGTGGACTTATAAACATGATATGATTTGAGTTCCACTGATTATATATATCTTCTCTACTTGAAGCACAGTATGGTTTGAGTTACACTGGCTCATACCTCTTGTGTACATGGCTGAGTTCCACTGTGACATATATCTTGTTTACTTAAAACATGGTATGGTTAGAGTTGTTCTGAACTGTACATGTCGTGTACTTAAAACATGGCTGAGTTCCACTGTGTCATATATCTTGTTTACTTAAAACATGGTATGGTTAGAGTTGTTCTGAACTGTACATGTCGTGTACTTAAAACATGGCTGAGTTCCACTGTGTCATATATCTTGTTTACTTAAAACATGGTATGGTTAGAGTTGTTCTGAACTGTACATGTCGTGTACTTCACATGACTGAATTTCATGGTAACATATATTGTGTGCACATAAATCATGATACAGTTCAATTTTCGTGGCATCATGTATCTTGCCTACTTGAAATTCGGTACAGTTTAAGTTTCACGGTATGATATATCTTGTGCACTCAAAACGTGGTACAGTTCGAGTCCTGCAGTATCATATATCATAGTCTTGTTTACTTAAAATGTGGTACAGGTCAAGTTCCATGGTGTGATTTGTGCACCGTTAAAATGTGGTAAAGTTGGAGTTCCACATTATCATATATATATATCTTTTGAACACTTAAGACATGGTACAACTCAAGTTTCACAGTATCATATATCTTGTGCACTGAAAACATGGTACAATTCAAATTCCATGGTATCATAATTTTTTAATTTTTTTATCTTGTGTGCTTAAAATGTGGTACAGTTTAAGTTCCACAGTATCATATCTTGTGTATTTAAAACATGGTACAGTTTGAGTTCCGCGGTAACATATGTTGTATATTTAAAATGTGGTACAGTTCGAGATCCACAATATCACATATCTTGTGCACTTAAAACTTGTAGAGTTTGTGTTCTGCTGTATCATATCTTGAGCACTTAAAACGTTGTATGAGGGAAACCTATTGCAAGTGAGCCGGTTTCATTGGCCTAGCAGCAAGGTGTTAGGCTGGTAAGCAGAGGGACCTCATTTCGAATCCGCTTTGGCTCTCCTTTCACTTCAAAAGTTGTGTCTGTGGACACTGTCTTGTGACTTTGTCCATCACAATTATGAAATATTAAAATGGCTCTTATCGCTGCCTACCTTAATGCAGAAATCATTCTGGTGGTGACAGTGTATCAATAGGTGTATATATGACTTTGCATACACACAGAGAACTACCGAGAGAGAGAGAGAGAGAGAGAGAGAGAGAGAGAGAGAGAGAGAGAGAGAGAGACTGACTTTGCATACACACACAGAACTACCGACACACACCCAGTCTCAGACTTTGCCACACAGAACTACCGACACACACAGCAACAAGACAACAACAGCAACATTGGTGACTATACAGGTTTCCAGGTGCCACCCAGAGAGTTCAGCTGGGGAACAGCACAACAGTGACAGTTAACAGTCGCTTTCGTGTCCTGTTTTGGTGCAAGACACAGGAGAGCCGCTGATCTAAAATGGGACACGGGAAAGCCGCTGATCTCTCTCTCTGTGTCTCTGTCACTGACTGTCTGTTTCTGTCTCTGTCTGTCTCGGTCTCTGTCTCTGGAGTGTGTGTGTGTGTGTGAACTCGAACGAGAGAGAGAGAGAGGACAGCAGATTTTTTGCCGCTATATTTACCACCTCAGCCTCTCGGTTCACGTAGAACACGGAGCTGTTGGGGAGATACTCTTTCGCGCCTTTCCAGGGATGGTGCTAGCGACCCGAGCAGTGCCTGGATGCACCACTGAGATGAACACGCACGCACGCATACACGCACGCACGCACACACCGCCACACACACACAGAGCAGATGCAGCAGCTTACTGAGGAAGAGGCCAATGCACAAACTCACGTTAGCGAGTCCAGCCGTTTCACAGCACAAGTATCGGTCGCGGCGAGACAGAACTACCGACACCACTGAGTTATTTATGGCTTAGCTCAGTGACCGACACTCGCCCTGTTACAGACTTTGCACAGAGAACTACCGACACTCACCCAATGACAGACTTTGCACACACACACACACAACTATCGACACTCAGCGGCCAATTACAGACTTTGCACACACAACTATCGACACTCAGCGGCCAATTACAGACTTTGCACACACACAACTATCGACACTCAGCGGCCAATTACAGACTTTACAAACACACAACTGTCGACACTCACTCAGTCTCAGACTTTGCACAGACATGATGTCTCTACCACAGATCTAAATAAGCCCCCTCTCTCTCTCTCGCGCGCGCAAACAGACAGACGGACAGAAACACACACACACACACACACACACACACACACACACACACACACACACACACACACACACACACACACACTCTATCTGTCTGTCTCTGCTCTCTCTGTCTCTGTCTGTCTGCCTGTCTCTTGTCTCTGTCTGTCTGTCTGTCTGTCTCTTCTACTGCTACTATCTTCACCGTTGAGAAATAAAGTTTAATCTCTCTCTCTCTCTCTCTCTCTCTCTCTCTCTCTCTCTCTCTCTCTCTCTCTCAATAGTTAATAATTTATGAGTTTTTGAGTTTATAATTATTTTGTTTTCGATTGTTTTTGTTGTTGTTTGTTTTTGCCCAAGGGCTGGACGAAAAAAAGTATATTGTACTTATTCCTTTACCCTCGTTAATAAAAAAAATCGTTCGTTCGTTCGTTCTCTTTCTCCACGGTGTCGCTAGGTTCGTCACTCGCTTCGGAGGGAATTTGTTTATTTGTTGACTTGTGGAAGGCGCAGCCTTGTTTCAGAGACCCAGAATGAGATCGTAGTTAGTTGAATTAATGGAGATCAGATCATAAATCACTGTAGGCAATGCTGCATTCACTCACTCACACACACACACACACACACACACACACACACACACACACACACACACACACACACACACACACACACACACACAGCGCGGTAGCAACAGTAAAACACTTTTCAGAGAGAGAGAGAGACTTGGTTTTCCAAGTCAGTTACGCCCAGTCAACCAGTACGGTGACATCAGGGCCAGAGAAGGGGAGAGTGCTTGCAGTGTCACGTAGACGGGGCAAGCAGAATGAGGAAGAATATCGGACCTAATGAATAATTACATAGCCTGCTCTGATTTTTTATCAGTGCCTTTGGAATCTCCGCTAGTGCTTGTTCGCACACTGCGGCACAGCCACGCACATGACGGCCGAGTACAGCTTGGTGGGTCGTTGTAAGACGGAATAAGCTGAAACGGCAGACTCTCTACGCAGGTTTTGTTAACTCCCCTCCCCACCCCCCCCCCCCCCCCTTCCCCCCGCCAAAAAATTAAAAAAGACAACAGACACTGCAATAGCTGTCAGTGCAGGTGCTGCACAGACTGGGGTGATAGGAGAGTAAAGATTGATTGCTAGCTCGCAGGGTGACCTTCACATTGGCTGTGTCCTTCACTGGAACCTGTGACCGGCCCGATGCTCTAGCAAGGTCGCCTCATCCGTTTGCTCGCGCTTCCCGGAGTGGCATTGCTGTGCAGGGGAGAGAACCAGAATATATCCGTTTGCCGTGCATCGTGCGCTGTTTCACACGGTTATGTCCCTTCCTGCGTCTTGGTTTTCCACGCAAAGAACAAATTCTTTGACCATTTTGCTGTCACATAATAATGTTGCCATGGAGTATAGTGTGACCATTTTGCTGTCACATAGTAATATGTACCACATGGTATGTAAAATTTAGTGTTATTTTATTCAGCTAGCACCATGTGCAAGTATTTGCAACAAAATGCACAGTATTTAAATTCATTACAAGCCTAATAATAATAATAAAAAGTAAATGCACACACACACACACACACACACACACACACACACACACACACACACACACACACACACACACTAATCTACTTGCAGGTGTGCATGTGCATGCACAAGTGTACACACCCTCATCACCAAGGATGCCAGCAAAGCCATAATGAACGCCTGTTGTGTGTGTGTGTGTGTGTGTGTGTGTGTGTGTGTGTGTGTGTGTGTGTGTGTGTGTGTGTTTCAGCCCAGAACAAATACAGACTAGGGGAGTGAAGAGGTTAACACATGTGCTGGTTGAACTGACATGATATTACTTTTGCTTCAATAAGTGGGTCAATATCATCTGACTGATACTACTGACAGGTACTACTTTGGCATAAACTGGTTGATATGTAAGTAAAAGATACTGTCACCTGAAGGATTTGGCACAAACTGGTTGATGCAAATGTTAAAAGTACTGTCACAAACAGGTTGATGCATATGTTAAAGGTAATGTCACCTGTGTGAATCACCCTGATATAGAATCAGAATCAGAATCTTTATTGTCCCAGTATAGATTTACAAGGAAATTTGTCTTACAGTGCACAGTAAGTGATATAATAAACAATAATAATTCAACACGGCTACAAAGGCTAAAAATACACTAAACACACAACAGATTATTTTCACAGCATTAAAAAGTCAATATTTACACAAGCATGGTTGTCTAGGCATTAAAAATGAATTATCTCTCCATCACCTGAATTTCTGGCATCAGCCTGTACATAACAGAAAACTGTACTTGAATACCTTTTGATATAAATCAGTTTTCCTTATAGACTCAGTCTCTATGTTTCTCTTGGAACTTTGATATTCCACCATTGACACACGCATGAGACCTCCCATGGCAGGTCCACAGGAGCTCAGCTGGTACAGCTTTGGAATGAAAAGCCAAGTGGCACAATATTGACATGTGTATGATTTCCTGGTGTGGCTAGGGATTTTTGTCCTAGAGGAACTTAAGATGGGTCCGGTCAAGTACTTATATATTGCATACAAAGGAAAACATGGCTGCTACACATGCCTTACAAACAAACAAAGAAACAGTATCTACATGTTTACAAAATTCAGAGTTTAAGAGTGAGCAGTAGTGCACTAATATGTACTAATACTAGTATGCATTAATAATAATTCTTTTAATCAAGTTCTTTGAGAAGGTTGTTAAAGCATAGGCTGCATGTGTGAAAGATATTTTTTGCATTGCAGAGGAAAAATAGTTCTTCTGCCCTATGTAAATAAATAAAATTATGTATAATTGCTTAGATTCTCTGTGTGTGTGTTTGGAAATGTAAGATAGCTTTTTGTGTGTCTGAATTTTTCTCTCACCCTGATACAGAAGAGTTTTGAAAGTGTGATTTAAAACAGTGTTTGTTTGTCCTGATGTTTGACAGAATGTTAGAATCTCAGCACTGTGTAATGACCAACTATCCCTTTGACTGCTTTCAGGATAGAGTAGACGGCCAAGATGTCTGAGAAGCTGACGGTGTGTGTATGTGGGGGTGGAAATGGGGCGCACGCCATGGTTGGTCTCGCTGCTGCGCATGGGCAGACGGAAGCCCGTGTGTTGACCTTGTTCCAGGATGAGGCTGAGCGCTGGACGAAATTGCTGAAGGAAGGTGACTTCAAGATAAAGCGGAATAAACCTGATGGAAGTTCTGAGGAGGTGGGAGACACTCTGTCCATCTTTTTATTGGTTGATGTGTCAGCCTGCTAGGTGGATAGTTAGTATATCTGTGTGCATCTCTATTTTGTCTGTCTGCCTGTCTCTGTTTCTGTCTCTGTCTGTCTGTCTGTCTGTCTTGCTCACTCTCTCATGTGTGTGTGTGTGTGTTGTGTGTGTGTGTGTGTGTGTGTGTGTGTGTGTGTCTCTCTCTCTCTCTCTATGTCTGTCTGTCTGGCCATGTCTGTCTCTCTTCCACTGTCTCTCTGTGTGTGTGCCAGTGCTGGGGGTGGTGGGTAGACAGGTCATTGATGGTTGATTTTTAGTGCATGTGTGTATGTTTGTTTAGGCGTCTTCCTTTGATTGGCTAAGGTTCTTTTAGTGTCATGTCACAGTAAGGTAGGGAAGGAGAGTGTGAGTGTTGCCCTCGGTTTCTCATGTTGATCTAATAATGTTACTACACTACTACTACTAATAAGATAATATTTTATTATCCTTAAAAGGAAATTTGCTTTGAAACATACCATCAATGTAACATGTAAATAAATAAAAATCAAATTAAATGTATCATAATTCACATATACATTTATAAGAAGAAAAAAAAAAAAAAAGCAATATTAAAAAGAAAAAAAGAGAAGAGAAAAAAAAAGAGGGAAATATCTCAATGTCCTACATATCAGAATATTCCAAGAAGATGATCATTATCTTCCCCAAGGCGCTTGAAGAGAACAAGACAATTAATAACAACACATTACAACATGACGGTGGACATTATCGTGCACCCATTCATTTCCCATGCACACACACACACGCATGCACGCACGCACGCACACACACACACACACACACACACACACACACACACACACACACACACACACACACACACACACACACTCTCTCACTCACCTCCCCCCCCTCTACACACACTCACACACACACACACACACACACACACACACACACACACACACACACACACACACACACACACACACACACATGCCCACACACACACACACACACACACTCTCTCTCTCTCTCACTCACCTCCCCCCCCCCTCCACTCACACTCACACACACACACACACACGCACACATACACATGCACATGCACACACACACACATGCACACACACACACACACACACACACACACATGCACGAACACACACACACGCGCATGCATGCACGCACACCCATGCACGCATGCACACACACACACACACACAGAGGCTTGTGTAGCAGGCAAACACCGATACAGGCTGGTTAGTGGAAGGGTGGGAATTGTGGCACGTGGGAATTGTGGCACAAACTGTAAGGAACCTCGCCCTGCTTATAACATACTGGGCTAACTGTGTGCTAAAACCAGTGACATAAATGCCTCGCTCCTCCATACTCTGCTCCTGTAGATCAAGGCAACACCCACCCTCATCACCAAGGATGCCAGCAAAGCCATACCTGGAGCCGACATCATCATCTTCTGTGTGCCAGCCTTTGCCCACGGGCAGTATTTCAACGCCATCTTGCCGCATGTGCAACCCAACACCGTCATCATTGGTTTACCAGGACAGCCAGGATTCGAGTTTCAGTGCTTCGACGTGCTCAAGGACAAAGCCAGACGATGTGCCATCTTGTCCTATGAGTCCCTGCCTTGGGCCTGTCGGATTCTGGAATTTGGCAGACTGGTGAGCAGCACTTGTGTGTTGCGGTGACTGTCAGCTCTACGCAACATGTACAGTACGGTCAACACATCCCACCACAACACAGTATAACACAACACTATTCAGTACAACTCTGTTGATCATATGGGGAAGTTCAGCATTTTGATCAGGTCAGGTTGAGTTTGGGGTGGTGTCTTAGTGCTCGGGAAGGCCCATACACATAAACGCAGAAGGGATGGGATGTATTTAATTTACAGTGAATTTCCTCTCCTTAGCCCCAGGTGGAGATTGTGATGGGGTGTGATGGGATGTACTGACAGTGAATTCCCTCTCCATCCCCAGGTGGAGATCCTGGGAGCCAAAGACTTGCTGATGGGGTGGATGTACTTTAGTTACAGTGAATTACCTCCCCTTCCCCAGGTGGAGATCGTGGGAGCCAATGAATCACTGATGGGGTGTGATGGGATGTACTTCCAGTGAATTCCCTCCCCTTCCCCAGGTGGAGATCCTGGGCACCAGAGACTCGCTGATGGGGTGGAGATCCTGATGGGATGTACTTACAGTGAGTTCCCTCCCCTTCCCCAGGTGGAGATCCTGGGCGCCAAAGACTCGCTGATGGGGCGGCGATCCTGATGGGATGTACTTACAGTGAATTCCCTCCCCTTCCCCAGGTGGAGATCCTGGGCGCCAAAGACTCGCTGATGGGGTGGAGATCCTGATGGGATGTACTTACAGTGAATTCTCTCCCCTTCCCCAGGTGGAGATCCTGGGAGTCAAAGACTCGCTGATGGGGTGGAGATCCTGATGGGATGTACTTACAGTGAATTCTCTCCCCTTCCCCAGGTGGAGATCCTGGGAGTCAAGGACTCGCTGATGGGTTGTGATGTACTAACACTGAATTCCTTCCCCTTCCCCAGGTGGAGATCCTGGGCACCAAAGACTCGCTGATGGGGTGTGATGGGATGTACTTACAGTGAATTCCCTCCCCTTCCCCAGGTGGAGATCCTGGGTGCCAAAGACTCGCTGATGGGGTGTGATGGGATGTACTTACAGTGAATTCCCTCCCCTTCCCCAGGTGGAGATCCTGGGTGCCAAAGACTCGCTGATGGGGTGTGATGGGATGTACTTACAGTGAATTCCCTCCCCTTCCCCAGGTGGAGATCCTGGGTGCCAAAGACTCGCTGATGGGGTGTGATGGGATGTACTTACAGTGAATTCCCTCCCCTTCCCCAGGTGGAGATCCTGGGTGCCAAAGACTCGCTGATGGGGTCCAAGATCATCGGGCAGAGCAAGCTGAAGCTGGACCCCGCGCAGACGCTGCAGTCCCTGCTGGGTGACCACCCCGTGCTCAAGATGGCCAACAACTACATCGAGCCCTATCTCATGACCAAGTCCATTGTCCACCCGCCTCTCATGTACGCCAGGTGGAAGGACTGGGACGGTCAGCCCTTGTCCGAGAAACCGCTCTTTTATCAGGTAAAAAGACAAGCCTCCATTTTGGGTGGGGGGTGGGGGGGGGGTTGGGGGTTGTCCGGGGGGAAGGGGTGGGGGAGTGTGTCCAGACAAAGATTCATTTCCTTTCTTTGTATGTTTTTGTTTTGTTTGACTTCAGTTGTCTTTAACATCAACTCCCTTTTTTCTCCCAGTGAGGAACCCTTCATTTCGCTTCTTGTTTTGTTTCTTTCTGTCTTCTTTTACATCAGTTGTCTTTGTCATCATCTCCATTTTTGTTGTTATTGTCCAGCCTTCATTTCTTTTTTTCCTTTTTCTTTTTTACACCAGTTACCTTTACCATCCTTCGGCAGTTGGGTACTGTAGGCACAAAAATGAAGTCCCCTCTGTTCAGAACTCTTGGCAGAGCTGACAAATGTTCCCCTTCAAAGCCTGGAGGAGGTCAGAATATAGCCAGGTATGCTTCACCCATTGCCAGGAACGTCTTCCTTATCCTCATTTCAACCTTCCTGATCCTTTCACCTTGAGTTATTCCAGATCCTGGGGTGGGGGGGGGGGGGGGGGGGGTGTAACTCACACAAGCAGTTGGAAGGACTGGGTGGAGTTCTATGGGTGTATAAACTAGGTCTCAAATGACCAGTCATTGCAATGGCAATCAGTCAAAAACCTAACAATGTCTTTGCTAAGCTACTGATGGTTTCTGTGGACGTTAGGCACCATGTTTACTGACTCACTTACGTCCCAGGGCCTGGATGAGTTTGGCGCTGCCAGCCTGAGCGCCGTGAGCGATGAGGTGGTAGCCACGGCCAAGGCCATCTCACAGCAGAAACCGCAGCTGGCGCAGACCCACGTGCAGCACCTGTTGGAGTGGTACCGCCAGGACTACCGCCATACAGTCAAGGACCCCACCTCACTGCACACCTGCATGAAGACCAATGCCGCCTACAATGGTGAGTTTAGTTTACCTCTGTTCAGGTCCAGCTTCTATCGGCGCACTCGGGAAAGCCCTTACGTGCACCACCACCCTCTCTTTCAAAACCTGTTTCACTCCGACGTACATTGCATTTGAGGCAGTTCCAGTGTTGATGTGATTGACGATGGCCTTTTCCTGCATTATGAAGGCAGCTTGTCAAGCGTGCAGCTAGTTAGACAGATGGGTGATTTGTTTTTAACGTCCGGTCAACCATAACTATTATGTCAGGGCGAACACTTACAGCGGTGTTCATATAATCAATCAAATGGCATTAGTGTGGTGCAAATTCAAACAGTGGGTTCTGGCACCTCAGAAGGTATAATACTATTGTAATACTAATACACAACACACTCATGCATGTTCTTGATATGCAGTTATAAAAAACAATACTAAGGCAACACACACACACACACACACACACACGCACACTCTCACGCACACACACGCACACACACACAAACACACGCACGCACGCACGCAAAGCACTCACGCATGCACACACACGCACCCCCTCCCCCTCCCACACTCACACTCCCAGCAGCCACAGGAAGATGATATACTCAAAATGAAAGGAATCTGTTCAGCAAAATGGACGTAAGTTTAGATTTGAAAGTGTCTTTGGCGTCGCATGTCTGCTGTGTGATGTGAGGGAGTTCAACGATATAATGGCAGTGTGGGTTAGCAGGGGGCATAGAGAGCAGCAGTCCAGCGTGGAAAAGTGTGTGTGTGTGTGAGGGGAGGGGTGGCACAGTATGGGAATGTTAAAAAGGAGGTGGAATGGGCATACTGGTGGTGGTGGTGGTGGTGGTGACAATGACTGAAGACTTGTATCCATGTAAAAGTCATGCTCACAGCACAGAGACACTGTCAAAGAGACACAGGTACCGAGTTGCACTGTATGGTTATGTTGCACTGAGCACTGTATGGTTATACACTGTTGCACTGAGCACTGTATGGTTATGTTGCACTGAGCACTGTTGCAGCGAGCACTATATGGTTATGCACTGTTGCACTGAGCATGGTTTGGTTATGCACTGCTGCACCGAGCACTGTATGGTTATGCACTGTTGCACCGAGCACTGTTTGGTTATGCACTGTTGCACCAAGCACTGTATGGTTATGTACTGTTGCTCTGAGCACTGTATGGTTATGTACTGTTGCACTGGGCTCTGTGTAGTTATACAATGTTGCATGAAGCACTGTATGGTTATGATGCACCGTTGCACTGAGCACTGTTTGGTTATGCACTGAGCACTGCACTGGGCACTGTATGGTTATACACTGTTGCACTGAGCACTGTATGGTTATGCACTGTTGCACAGAGCACTGCATGGTTTTACACTGTTGCATTGAGCACTGTATGGTTATACACTGGTATGTGCCCTTCTGTCACCAGGTCTCGTGCACCCGATGAAGGAGGCGGGCAATGGGAAGTGGGTGCCGGACTTCAAGTACCGCTACCTGGCGGAGGATGTGCCCTACGGCCTGGTGGTCACCAAGGGACTGGCGCTGCTGGCCGGCGTGCCCACCCCCGAGACTGACCGCGTGCTGGCCTGGTGCCAGGACAAGCTGGGCAAAGAGTTCCTCGTGGGCACGGAGCTGACAGGCAAGGACGTGACCTCATCGCGTGCGCCTCAGGCCTATGGATACAAGTCCTTGGACGACCTTGTGGCATTGCTGTAGAACCTCTGTGACCTCACCTCCCTCTTTTGCTCTTCTCTCCCCCTCCCTTTTCTCTCCTCCTTCCCCTCCTCCTCTTCACTTAGAAAAGGTGCTCCTGTGTGGCTCGGATGTCTGAGCAATGCCAGTGATTTAGCAGCATTAAACACTAATTCGTATGCAATTTTTACGAACACCAATGAAAACCCATCTGAGCAAAAAAAGAACACGTATTATCACCATCCCAATCCAGTCCTCGATGTGACCAATATTTATCAAAACCCAGAGGATGAATGAGATGTAACTTGCATTGGGAAGCATGTGCACAAATTTTGATGGAGCAGATCGGACTGCGCACGAAGGACGTAACCATTGGTAAGCCATGACTATATCAGTGTTCCTCCAGAAGTGAGCTTGGATGGTTTACGAGATGTTGAAATCTGTGAACTAACTAACTGGATCATCGTTTGCAATATTATGTACCCGGACGTATTCGATACAATCATGATAATATTTTGAAAAACATTTTGAAATCTGTGAACTAACTGTATCATCGTTTGCTGAGTTATGTACCAGGACCTATTCAATACAATCATGATAATATTTTGAAAAACATTTTGAGTTGATGGCACTGATGGGTATGTAAAAAAATGAACTTGAAATTATGTGTTCTTGTCTGCATTCGGTTACTCGTCACGATCTAGCAAGAGACTAAAATGCCATCCAGCCAGTGCAGTTTAATGTCAGTGTGGTTTGTTTTCAAAGAGAATTCTGCATGTGTCGAAGTCTAACAGTGTTGTTTGGTTTAACTGTGTCGCCATTAAGTAGCACAGTCAGGCCTGTGGCTGTTTGGTTTAACCGTGTCTCCCTTTAGTAGCACAATCAGGCCTGTGGCTTGTTTGGTTTAAGCGTGTCTCCGTTTAGTAGCACAATCAGGCCTGCAGCTGTTTGCCTCAACTAATCCAGGTAAGGTTGCCAGGCTCATTCTGCAAATTCCAAAGGCAGCCACAGCGTTATTGTCACTTTTTTTCTTCTGTGCCTGGTGTTATGATGGTTAATTCCAAGCATAATTATTTCAAATTGTGCAACAATTGGCATCGGTAAGTAATAATAATAATAATGTACATTTATCATGCGCTCATCAATGCCCTGAGCGCTCAGACGGTACCGTTGTTTGTTTGTTTATGATTCTTTTACGTGTAACATTATTTTATGGGTCGTGAAAGTGATTCGGCTGTGATTTCTCTTAATGTGGTGCAGGTTTCGTAATGCTAGTATATTTTTTCTTTCTGTCTTCATGTTCTTCAGTGACATGTTTAAACACTGTATGGTAGTGTTTCTGTAAACAAATATATAATTTAACTTTCAACCTGACATATATACTCTGTAAAAATCCTTCTGTGGTGTTTGTATTGTAATTATGACCGTTGATCCTGCTGCTGGCGTTGGTTGAATAATTGTCCATTTTGCAATTGATATGTAGAAGCATTAGAACAATCTGTATTAGTTATACTGTTTCCTCAGTACTGTATTTTTTCAGATCATAATTCTCATTCATTTTTATATTTAAATTAGTTTTTTTACTGTGGTGTTGATTTTATTTTAAGGAAACCTTTTTGTGTCTTCCACTTTAGAGACTGCAGCATTCTGTGATGTTGATAATTAAGGAGTTTATGACGTACACTTGGCCCTATTTCTCAGGATATGATTATGTATCATACTTGTGTGCTCACCAGAATAGTAATATGTCTGTTCTTTATTCAGTTCTGACATCGTTATGGTGGAGCTCGATACTTCAGGTTTTGTCAGCTGAAATGTATAAAAAAAATGTTTTTGGTCATGAGTTGTTTGTACAGCTCAGGGAGTTTAACTTGGGTTAGTGAGTATCACTTGATAAGAATTCTTCTTCGTTGATGTCATTGACTTTGATGTTACAGGAAGCAGTATCACGAATATCACATTTTGTGTGTGATTTGCTGAACTGTGCACAGCTTGTCTTGTTTTGGGGGCTTCTTTGTATGGAGACTTGTTTGAGTTACCTGGCACTTTGCTTAACTCTCGCTATTCTGTAGGATGTGGGACACATCATTGGTACGTCAAGCGACTTTAACGTGCTGAGGTCCGTGATGATGAGTGCTTTGACAGCGATGCACATTTTCAGACTCTGTGATTTGGTAACAAGTGACAGGAAAACGCAGTCCTATCAGTCAAAATTTGTGCAGAGCATCTGTCAAAATGATTTATTTATTTTTAATTTAAAAGGAAGGAAATGAAGAGAACGGACAGTACGGGTGTTTTCTGAGAAGGAAGGTCGAATTGGAAGAAGAAGAAGAAGAAGAGGGTGGGGTTATCCCTCTGTAGATCTGTAGATGTTTCGTTCGTAAGGCCAGTCAATCGTGATGAATATATCGTGACAAAACTAGAACAGGGTGTTGTGAGAAGGAAAGAAGAATGGAAATGAAGATCGAGGAAAATTGGTGAAACAGTGACAATCAGCTGGTTAAAAAGAAGAAAAAAGAAAACAAAAAGTGGTATTATATGGTGATGCTGACATGATAATAGAGAAAAAAACACACACACCTTTGTTGATGCTGCTCAGTTAAGCAGATGTTTTCTATGCACTTTATTATAGTTATTGTTGCACTTGTTATCTAATATTATGTTATCACCATATTTTTTCTCTATGTATGTTTACTGAATCATCAACCTGCTATGTGATGAGACATAGTTACCTCTAGTATTTTGTGTTTATAGACTACAATTTATCGAACAGTGACATCTTTGAAGTTTGGTCAGCATCTATGATTTCTCTCATATTTAAACCGAAGAACACTTTATCATTGTTTGGAATATTTTGCTTTTGCGATTGTGCTTTGTGAGTGAACGAAATTTAACGTGGTGATATGCATTTTCTTTAGCGCTTGTGAGGTACTTTTTACCAACCCTTTTTTTCTGACAGAAATGTGTGCGGTACAGCATGACACCAACGTTTATACTCAAAGAATAAAATAGCTGTACTGCCCCTACTTTGTGTGTGTGTGTGTGTGAGTGTGTGTGTGTGTGTGTGTGTGTGTGTGTGTGTGTGTGTGTGTGTGTGTGTGTGTGTGTGCGTGCGTGCGTGCCTCTGTGTGTGTGTGTGTGTGTGGTTTTGTGTGTGTGTGTGTGTGTGTGTGAGAGAGAGAGAGAGGGAGAGAGAGAGAGAGAGAGAGAGAGAGAGAGAGATGCGTGTTTAGAGTGCTATTCTGACATGATAACGTCAGGATTAATGACAGAAGCTACTGGAAACACTACCAAGAACATAGAGGCTATGGCATGAGTTCTCAGCTCCGTCTCCACCCTTACAAGCTTTTACACACACACACACACACACGCACTCGCGCACGCACGCACGCAACGACGCACACACACACATACACGCACGCACACACACACACACACACACACACACACACACACACACACACACACACACACACACACACACACACACACACAAGCCCTCTTGCACAACAACACACAGACGGTCACACACGAAGCCCAGATGAAGTGTGAAAAAAGTTATTTATTTCTACAGAGAAATGAAACTGTACACTGGGGCGATGAAACGGGTGAAAGAAAAGGTGAAGGGTGGAAGGTGGGGGTGTTTGGGGATGGGGGTGGGGGGATAAAAGGGTCCACCAGACTAGAGAGTGGGGTCCGGCCCACGCCTACTGGAAGCCCCGACACGCGTGGAAGTTAGCCATGCCTAACCGTGCACTCAGTTCTCTCCCCTTACTTATCTCCCCTTACTCAGGTATCTCCTCCAACGAACGTTAACACTGCTTTCCAATACCTAACACCACGTAAGTGTATTGAACAACGTGGGAAAGGGCTATAAGCCTAATTCGTACTCAGTACCGCGTATACATACTGAACAACTTGGGAAAGAGCTGTGTGCCTAACTTAATACCAGGCAAGTACTTGAACGACTTGAGAATTAGCCCTACACCTTAAACATTAAACATTAGACAACCTGAAGACGAGAGAGAGCACTGCGCCTATTCTTACTTGACACGATGTAAGCTCTGGAATAAAATCGGAACAACACTGTGGCTACAGATGAGGCACTCAGAATCTTCTAATTATTGTTATTTAACTTCTTTACATCCTGTTTTTATTTATAAAACTCTATACACATTTGACCCATTATCATCACTGTGATTCGTCCTCTGTTGCCTTTGCTTAGTCGGGTTCAAACGTGCTGAAGGTGGTGCCAATGCTTAAACTGCCTGCTTCTGTGTCTGTCTTGTTTCAAGAAGGTGAGAAAACCTTGTTCCTCATCATCATTTGACTTTTCCTCTTTATTTCTTTTTCTTTTGAAATTTGATCCACATCGTACGCTGTATTGTCTTATTTTGTTTGTCCTCATGAAAATCAGGATTCCCTTGGAAAACACATACAGAAACTGTCCATTGTCCTTAAAACTCCTACAACAAAACTGGAAATTAATGTCTGAGGACCGCAAACGGTCTTTGTTGTGTTTCTTACCTCTTCACGATCAACACGTTTACATGCTCAGCTTAAAAACGGAGAAATCTTTCGTAATGCTTCATGACTCACACTACGCTGAAGCACGGCCTAGCTTTAGTTTGGTCCAGTCGCCTCCCCTGTTTGAATTACCTTGAACATGGGGGAGGGGGGGGGGGGGGGGGGGGGGGGAGGAGAAGAAAGTTGGACCGAAGGCTATCTCAGCTTCACGAGTTGATACTATTGCTAATCCCTTCTCTCGATATAATCATCTTCATAAACAATCTGGACAGGCATCGCTATGTCTCGGAGAAGACTACATTTCGAGAGCCAGCTTGGACTTAAAACTTTTTCTTTCTGCTATTTAATCTGTTCCCGTGTCCAGGTCTCGGATAAACAGAACACAATAATACCGTCACTCGCTGGTCAAAATTATGAAGAAAAGAAAATCCTGCATAACAGAATAATACCGTCTCTCAATGGTCCAATATATGAAGAAAGGGAACTCCTGCATGTTTTTTCGTCAAGTTAGTTTGGTGGTCGAGGTTGTGGCATTTGCATTCTATTCATATTGCCACGCTGAAATTCATCAACCAAATGAAAACGACCACTGGCAGGTGACCATCTTCTGACAACGGACTGGTCACTGCCGACTGCGTGTCCACCTGTATCGCCTTCGTCTGTGACATACTGATAGTCGGTCGACTGCCAAGGTGAGACAGGCCCACAAGCCCCGGAATATGGTCTGCAGTTCTGCACAGACACAACATTTGCCTCATGGAACCATGACTGCAGAACAGCTCTGAGGCTCCAAAGAGGACCTGCTGCTGACAGCCACAGTCATCAATACCCTCATGCTAAACGTCGAGGGAAATCCTAAAACGCCGAAGTAGAAGAAGACAAAGACGAAGAAGAAGAAGAAGAAAAATGAATGAGCTTTAAAATACATTTCAATAATGCCTACAATATGGTGTTATATTCAGGCAATCCAAACGGTTCAAATCCTCTCCCAAAATGAATTTTTGTTCTGCAGTGAGTTTTCCGAATATGTGTGTCCCTTCTGTCAGATATTAATTCTGAAAAGAGGCAAGCACTTTCAAGTTTCGTACGATTCATTTAGGCTATTGTTCCTTTCCCCCCTGCTCTTTCATAGCTATTTAACTAAGGTAGGTAAACTACTTTTGAAACTGCTTCAACGCATGCTGTACCCGTACAATTAATAAGCCTAACATAACTCCTTTTTGACATTATTAAAAAAAGAAAAAGAAAAAAAGGGTAGATATCAGTTTTTAAAACACGCCTCAAAATGTCCATAAAAATCATACCAAAAGCCAGAAGTAAAAAATCAAACAAACAAAAACAATAACAAACAAGCAACAAAAACAAAAAACAAAAAACAACAACAACAAAAACCCAACAACAACAACAACAACTAAGGCTCATTTTTCCACGTTGTCTGAACTGTTTTACAATTAGTTTCCATTCTCAATTCACAATGGGGAGAAAAACACTGGCAACGAAAGGAAACCAGAGTGAGTCTGTCATGCACAGGGTCAACACTTTCCACCATACTAGTTGTGTTTCTTCATCGCCCTTCAACGGTATACAGGTTGGCTGGTTGCAATCTAGCTGCTATGTTCTGGCGTTACATAATAGCGCTCTGGCGTGGATTCGTTTTGTCACAAATTAAAAAAGAAACGAACAAACAAACAAAAGAACTCTTGAATCAAACCCCAAGTACAACATTTGGCTTTCTACGAAAGCACGGTATGATGAAAATGTCAGCGTGAACACATCACAAAACTCAAGTTCCACAAACTGACTCTTGGAATGTTCAAATAACAAATCAGTAACAGATCACCAATGCTGAGAACTCTACATAAAACATGCATAATGTTATTTCACACACAGACATAATAATTATGATCCAAAGTTTCAAGTGCATCATTCAAGTACTCATAAGTGCAAAATGTTTCTGAATTATTCTAACATCAGAACAAGAGGTAAAACCAAACGTGTCCCATTCACACCGTTGATCAAATGGCACTTTGAACAAAACTTGTCATTACATAGTAGACAGTACAGAAATCAATCGATAACGGAGAAAACGCTGACAAAATAAATTGGCTGATTGTATATCTCAGACTACATCCGTGCGAACCCAATTACAAGAATAAACAAACCAAAAGAAACCATGCACACACTGGATTTGTAACGTACCCTGAAGTTGTGAGACCGCGCACGGTTGAAAGAGTATAAAGTGGTCAGCGCTTAACCTTTTCCCTGTCAAAGAAAATGTGCTGCTGGTGCGATTGCTTCCAAAACGAGTATCGCAGACAGGTTCAAGCCAACCAGAAACGTACATTTTCCAGAATGTTGCCTATCCTAAGCATGCATAAACAGTCAGAATTTGGACAGGGCGTCCCGTGACGTCTTTCTAGCAGATGGGAAACACTTCCTCATCCTGTGACGTCTTTCTAGCAGATGGGAAACACTTCCTCATCTTGTGACGTCTTTCTAGCAGATGGGAAACACTTCCTCATCTTGTGACGTCTTTCTAGCAGATGGGAAACACTTCCTCATCTTGTGACGTCTTTCTAGCAGATGGGAAACACTTCCTCATCTTGTGACGTCTTTCTAGCAGATGGGAAACACTTCCTCATCTTGTGACGTCTTTCTAGCAGATGGGAAACACTTTTTCATCCTGTGACGTCTTACTAGCAGATGGGAAACATTTCCTCATCTTGTGACATCTTTCTAGCAGATGGGAAACACTTCCTCATCCCGTGACGTCTTTCTAGCAGAAGGGAAGCACTTCCTCGTGGTCGTCCCGTGACGTCTTTCTAGCAGATGGGAAACACTTTCTCATCCTGTGAGACTACAGCGGCAGAGGAAAGGTTAAATCGAACAAAATGTGCCGAGAAGTATTTTGAAAAGGACCATACCATGTCAAAAATCGGGTTCATAGAATTTGCTCTATTTTGAAGTTTATCTCATTGGTGAACATACTGTCAAGAATGTCTATTTTCGTTTGTTGTTAAACCGTACCGTACAAATGACGCAGGCAGGCCTGAAAACAGAGAAAGCAAGGATATTTCATCCATTTTTTGCAGGTTTCGTATGGTTGTTGTATCATAATTATGCAACAGACCTACTATATCGCTTAAAATAGTAGCTCTTTCGTGCGCAACCATGTTGGTTTGCTCTTTATTAATGAAGACAAGAAAATGGCTCGTTACGCTACAGCTACTGAAGCCGTACGCCGGTAAATATGCCTCCGGTAAATGTGTGTTCGATTTCACACACACACACACACACACACACACACACACACACACACACACACACACACACACACACACACACACACACACACACACACACACACACACACACACACACACACTCTCTCTCTCTCTCTCTCTCTCTCTCTCTCTCTCTCTCTCTCTCTCTCTCTCTCTCTCAAAAAGGTGCCACTTGTTTTTGTCTGTGTTCGACGCGACTTTCAACCGTCGACTTTGAGCAAACTAGACCATAAATAGAAAAAATGTCATGAGTTTTTTGCCTTTCGTAAACATGCCTCAATGCAAAGCTTTCAGTACCTATACCTCAGTGCAAAGCTTTGGCAATTATTAAATAGAAAATGTTTGTTCGAACTCTCTCTCTCTCTCTCTCTCTCTCTCTCTCTCTCTCTCTCTCTCTCTCTCTCTCTCTCTAAAAATGGTGCCACTTGTGTCTGTGTTCGACGCGACTTTTAACCTAGACCATAAACAGACACAAAAATTGTCGTGAGTTTTTTTGTTTTCAGTTCATCTCGATAGAATCCGTAATGCGTAAGTTCCCATTTCGTAAACACCACAGTCACCTCTGATAATTATGCTACACCCATAGTCAGACCAGTTGTTGGAGGTCGTCTCCGGGTCCTCAGGCCAGGCCCTCGCTGTCTTCAATGCAGGTGAAATCACCCATACTCTCCCATTTTCCAATCTACGCCTCCAGCGATTACAGAAGGATAAGCATTATTTTGCACGGTGTAGACAAATGGTAGAATAATAACTTGCACATTAAGGAGAGTCTGTTGGCAACGGGCTTCAGAGTTCTGACCTTGTGAGCACACTGCAAAGTGCAAGGCTGAGAATATTCATCATCAGTATTATCAACAGAAAATCCACAATAATTAATCAAACCAGCTTTGCTCCAGAACCCACAAAAGCAGGGAGAAGTGTTCCAACCGTGTACTGCTGAATAATACAGAACCTGCCCATTCAAAATAAGCAACACGTCTACAAGAATTTGTACTGTCTGCTGCTGATACTACCTCTACAAGAGTTTGCACTGTCTGCCGCTGATAGAACTATACAAGAGTTTGTACTGTCTACTACTGGTAATACCTCTATAAGAGTTTGCATTGTCTGCTGCTCTGCTGCTGTTTATATCTCTACAAGAGTTTGTACTGTCTGTGCCGATTATACCTGTACACGAATTTGTACTGTTTGTTGCTGATAATACCTCTCCAAGAGTTTGTACTGTTTGCTGATAATACCTCTACAAAAGTTTGCACTGACTACTGCTGATTATACCTCTACAAGAGTTTTGTAATGTCTGTGCCTATTATACCTGTACAAGAGTTTGTACTGTATGTGCTGATTATACCTCTACAAGAGTTTGTATTGTCTGTGCTGATTATACCTCTACAAGAGTTTTGTACTGTCTGTGCTGATTATACCTCTACAAGAGTTTTGTACTGTCTGTGCATATTATACCTGTACAAGAGTTTGTATTGTCTGTGCTGATTATACCTCGGCAAGAGTTTTGTACTGTCTGTGCCTATGATACCTGTACAAGAGTTTGTACTGTCTGTGCTGATTATACCTCGGCAAGAGTTTTGTACTGTCTGTGCCTATGATACCTGTACAAGAGTTTGTACTGTATGTGCTGATTATACCTCTACAAGAATTTTGTACTGTCTGTGCCTATTATACCTGTACAAGAATTTGTACTGTCTGTGCCTATTATACCTGTACAAGAATTTGTACTGTCTGTGCTGATTATACCTCGGCAAGAGTTTGTACTGTCTGTGCTGATTGTACCTCTACAAGAGTTTGTACAATCTGTGCCTATTGTACTTGTACAAGAGTTTGTACTGTCTGCTGCTGATTAAAGTCTGTTGTTTTGGTGTAACTTGCTGACATACATTGTTATCTTGATAATCGTAAGACCAGCTTATCATTTATGTGAAAAGACTTTAAATAAAAAGGAAGAGTGGTTACAATTAAAAAAAAAAAAAAAAAAAAAAGAAGAAGAAGGAAGAGCTTAATCGTAGTGTTTCGTATTACTGGCCAGAAATATGAACGACAGCCGACCGAGAGGCTGGCAGCTATTAGCTGAAAAACCAGCCCAGGCGCGCATGTAAATGCATACACAAGAGATGCAACTTTTGTTAAAAAGAGCTACATGTATATCTAAATGGTACATGAAGATGAACCAACGCAAGACATCAATCCAGCAACAAACGCAATCTCCTACAGTCGAAGATGGACAGAAGCAATGCACACAAAACAGCATACAATTTTATGAAACTCAAATCAACATGATCTGATTAAATCTTTCCAACAACATTTCTTCCTTTCTTTCATTGTTCGCACAGGATGTTCAGATACATGTGAAATAATTAAAACATAGTTTAGTATGACCGCAGAATCTTTCGTTGCCTAGAATTGGAACCGTTTCACAAACACACAAACAAACACTTCAAACAAAGAATTGACTAAACCGAGTGGGCTGATTAACTTGTGGGCTGTAGCTAATAACTGAAGTCCAAAATTAATGTGTATTATTTCTGTTTCCAGTGTATCTCTCCCTGATCAGTTTCAGCCGTGTCACTCCTGAGGTGACCCTAAGTTGATGGCGGGATGTTAACACAAGAGCTACTGACTGGCTGATTGATTAACTGACTGGCTGATTGATTGTGAGGCTTGACGTCCACAGAGACCACACAGTAAGGACGAGCTGAAGGCGACGGTGAACGTTGACCATCGCCTTTAGCCTGGAAAGTCTCAGACCGGTCAGATATTTCACTTTGGTGGGCCAAAAAAACTGTTATGTGGCACGTTTGACCATCGCCTTTAGCCTGGAAAATCTCAGACCGGTCAGATATTTCACTTTGGTGGGCCCCAAAAAACTGTTATGTTGCACGTTTACCATCGCCTTTAGCCTGGAAGTCTCAAACCGGTCGGATATTTCACTTTGGTGGGCCCAAAAAAACTTTTATTTTCATGCTTAGACGACTTCCTTTTAAAGTTCGGGTTGTCCCAGTACATGGCAGCAAAGTAGCCGCCCCCCCCCCCCCCCCAGCCCCCGCCCCGGAATAAAAAGTGACTGGTTCTTTCTTGTCTCTTCTTTCTGATACACAGGAAACAGTTGAAATTCGCCCAATCCTGCGAACCCAGAATCTATGATTTTGATTTGCACTAGCATACAGTGATGGAAGGTAGACATGAAAGCTCTTAATACAATTCAGACTCAAAGTTTATGTGCCTGTGTTATTGTTATAAAATGCAAAGAGTACACAGTTATGGCAGAACACACAACACAGTCATTTCAATAAATAAATTCACCAGTATAATAGGAGGGGTAGTATCAGTGTACAAGTAGTTTCACACAGTTCAAACACCACACCCGGACACGTCTTCTTCATTGTGCTTCAAACTCCAACAACAAATCGATGCTGAAATTTAGTTCAGCCTGACTTGAAAACGAATAAATATGGAATCACAGACCAGAAAAACAAAACAGCTATATTGTCAACGCATATGAACACAGTTTCTTTTGCATAAACTCATTGTATTGAAGTGAGAGTTTTATTTTAGAAGGAAAGCTTTACTGAGAGAGAAGCATGCTCAAAACACGTCAGTTTTATCACTCAACAATCTCAACTGGTATGTTTCGTCACACTTGTGTTATATACGCTTCAGCTGTTTGTACACTTGCTACTAATGGAAAGACCATTTCCGCAAACTTTTGATGTTTCCTTTGCTGCCCACACCAACTTCCATATTGATTCACTGGGTCAAGTGCAAGTACCGACAGTATCCAGCAACAATGACATTTCTTTTCTTCTTCTAAAAATGGGTATGGAGAGGACATGCTAAACTGCTTATGCAAGCCATAGCAGATGCTCTCAGGCCACCGATAAGAAGCCACTTACAGCAAAAGTGGATTCTTGAGAAGCGCCAGAGGTGCATAAAACAACCAACGCGTACGAAGCTGTACCGCTAAGGCCAACTCAGTCTGAATTTACGCAATACATACACGTTTATAGGCATCCAAACAGGTCGCACTGTGCCTGGGATAAAACTCCCAATGTTACACAAAGATTGCGTCAAAGTGTTCCATGAAACCTATGGCCGCAGCATTATCACAGGGTGGCGTTATTTAAAGGGACAGTCACCAGGTATAGTATTACGGTTTCAGCTGTTGTACCGAGGTTTGCTGACGTGTTCCACAGCTCGTTTGTCCAACGTTAAAACAAGCCCCTCAGTGACTGAATCTATTTTCACAGCACTGCACACACGATGAAAGAGGGGTTCAGTAACCAGTACTGTGGTGAAAACCTAGCTTACTGAAAGGGGGGCTCAGTAACCAGTATTGTAGTGGAAACTTAGCTTACTGAAAGGGGGGTTCTGTGACCAGTACTGTAGTGGAAACCTAACTTACTGAAGAAGGAGGGGGGGGGGGGGGGGGGGATCAGTAACCACTGTTTTAGTGGAAACAGAGCTTACTGAAAGCAAGGTGAATGCCCCTGCCACTTTAGTCGCCAGTGCGGGCAGACACCACAATTTACCTGGGTCAGGTACGGTAAGACGTACCTTTAACATTCACGGTCTTCATTCAGACTATCACAGTCTACTATTCATCATGGAAACATACAAAACGAGCAACACTCAGGCTACAAAACTGGAAGAGGATGTAGTTATGTCAACAAAATCAACACGGTTTAACTGATATCTCAATCAACTGATTAAATTAACATTCCACTTTTCCTTACTTTGAGTTGACCAATCTGATAACCCGATAGCTGTCTGTGTTAAAATAAATAAATCAGAGGCAAAAAGGAGAAAAACGAGCAAACGTTAAAACAGATTTAGTTGCCTGGGTTTCTGAACACTTCAAAAAGTGCAACATGTATTATAGCTTCACTTCAATAATTAAACACTGACGAATCATAGAATTCCATACAAGCACTGCGCCCTTTGTGGAACAAACAGGGGACATTAAACGCTTTTTTCAATACGGGTTGAAAAAATACGAACTGAGCGTCAGAAGGAAGCTAAGAGGCCAATAAATGTCTATGTTTTTGCTCTTGATGGTGTAGTTAATTCTTTCGTATTAGGGACCTATTTGTGGACTTTGGAGTTTTAATGTTTTGTGTAGGCGACAGATATTGCAATCGGTACAATAAAACCGTTACGATAGTATCCCTTATTTGCTTGTATTGTCGAATTAAAACAAGCGTTCTTTTTAACATATATTGTTAAAATAAAATTATAGATATAAAACCTAAAAAAACAAAACAAACTTACTTGAGAACGCTAGCAGTCAGCTTTGTTTCAGACTTTTTTTATGTGCTGGCAGCGTAAAGCTTTTTCACGTCTCTGTATAATATGCTATTCTTATATGACCATCGGCATCATTACCCTTTGCTTTGTCTGAAGAAGATACTGTGTACTGAAATTTCTCGTTCTTCATTGGCGACTGCTTAGTGACCTCTTATTTTCTGTTCTCATCATCCAGACTTGTTATTTAGCCACAGAGACAAATATTATTTCAATAATTACGATACAGTAACATTTCTGATTTTATCGTATATCGACATTTGGCAACATAAGCGTTCCCTGTTTAGTCCGTCCGTTCAATCCGCAATGGTTGATTTTTTTGGTTTACTCCAGTCTTACGTGTTTCTGGGTAATTGTTGTTGTTGTTGTGTGCGTGTGGTTTGTTTGCTTGCTCGCTCTGATATAACCGTAATGGTTGACTGGGTGTAAAACACCAAGTTACTTACTGTCTGATTGCAACCTACATCCCTTTCATCCTTACAGTTGACTTACAGTCTGTGTGTGTGTGTGTGTGTGTGTGTGTGTGTGTGTGTGTGTGTGTGTGTGTGTGTGTGTGTGTGTGTGTGTGTGTGTGTGTGTGTGTGTGTGTGTGTGTGTGTAAACAGTTCCCCGTTGATAACAGAAGTCGACTATACAAAAAAAAAGGAAAACCCCCAAAGAGTGGAGGTTCACGCAGACCCACAGAGATATGAATCCACTGATATTGTAATTAGATATAGCTCCATTTAGCTACATATTCCCTGTTTTGTTACGTGTTGAGCGCTCTGTGAAACGTGTAGGGCATATGGGGGCAAATTGTTTTTCAAAGTAAATAATGCTTTTGTAGCAGCCAATAATATGGAAACCACGTGCTCTCACAACCCTTTGCATACAAACCCCCACTCCAAATAAAGAGAGTGACGGCTATTCTAGGTTAGCAAAGTGCAGTTGAAACCAAATAATAAATATGTAACGTTTCAACAACTACACACCATTAATAATAATAACAGGAATAAAAACGGCAAAATAAAAGAAGCATAACGGGCTTCAGCCCTAACACCTCGTTCTCTCACGCCTTCGACACTCGGGTGAAAAGTTGATGCTGCAGAAAAAGAAAAAATAAGATGAAGAGTATACTGTATACATTTTTTTGCTGTGCATTTAAGAAACTCTAAGTGTAGAGATATATGTCGTCAGTTAAATTGCTTGAAGTTGGTTAAATGGGGGTGGTAGTCAAGGGGAATTGATCAGTGAAGGGAGAGGGATGAGTGATATCGTTACTGCACAGGTATATGTATATATATGAAAAATATTAAGTGAAGCATGCAACGCCACAAAGAAAACAAATTGAAAAAAACAACAACCGAAAACGAGACTTATCACAGTCTGCAGAGGGGGAAAATGTGGAAAATATGTACAAAGAAGTCCACAGGTTGTCTGGCCACACAGTGTCGCCGCACCTAGAAACCACCGCCAGTCAACCGTGTAGCATTCTTATGAGCGCCCATTCAAAGCCGGCTGAGCCAGTCAGCCGGATCGAGCAACAGTCCTGTGAAGGTGAAGACACTTGGCCCATGAAGTCCACCTCGACAATGCAATGTTTCATTATGAACACAACTGAAAACAATCCCTTCATGAATTGAAGTGAAACAATACGAGATACACAATTGCAAATAGTCGAACGTCAAAGGAGTTTACACTTGTCAAATAAAATGCATAAGGTCATAATCATAACCAAAGGACGCGCCGATGGACGCAAAGAAAGAAGAAGTAACATATTGCCGGTTCCAAGGAAACAACGAAAACTGTCACACGTTCATAAACGTCACACATAGCTTTAACAGCGGCGTCAGCATCGCGGAGGCACAGATGCACCCACAGCAAATTGTTTTCACTAAAAGAAAATGGATAAGAGAAGAAAAAAATCACTCCCGTCGCAGTCTTCTTCTTTTGTTCCGTCCGGAAAGGTCAACAGGTTCACAGATTGTGCGCAGCCAATTTTACCCTGGGAAACGAAAGTTCGGGAAGTCAGAAAACCAAAACAACCAACAACAAACAAATGCACACAGTCACAGTGAACGTGCTTGCTGTTTTCTTAGTTATCAAGAGATAAAAGTTTCACACAGTGAATTTCGCTTGCGTAGCAACGCAGGGAAGCCATCACTCCTCCAAGATAAGTTTGAGCAAAGGATGCATAAAAGTGTCTCAAATGCTTAACGAACGAAAACATTTGCACGTGGGCTTGCTAGGAGTAGTATTCAAGAAAGAAAAGAAGTTTAAAATTGGGAAAACATGGAGAGGGAGAGAGAGAGAGAGAGAGAGAGAGAGAGAGAGAGAGAGAGAGAGAGAGAGAGAGAGAGAGAGAGAGAGAGAGAGAGAGAGAGAGAGAGAGAGAGAGAGAGAGAGAGAGAGAGAAACACACAGAACATTCATCTTAGAAACCTGATTGACAAAGAGCCAGAAAAGTTCCAGCATAAAGTAAAATGTTCAGACCCGTGGAACCTATTGCTTATCAGGAGCAGGAACACAGAACTCAGTAGCAACACATAAAATTGCTGAAAAGGACAACTTGTCTTCAAGTTGTACAGTCTGTGTTTTAGGATTGTTTAGTGTGCACACTGTAGCTTGCTGCAACTTTGCGATCCCACTGGGTTAGAACTGTGGAAGGTACTGCACGACGAGGTTTCACTGAAGACGCAATGCTGCAGTAACAATCTTTGGTACTGAACTTTCCTGAAAACATCTTTCTCTGCAAAACCACACGAATCACTGACAACGAGTCGTAATATGTAGGTGAACTATAGGTTATCCGGGGCAACAAACTGAAAGGATTATTTTCTCCAGTCTACCTTAAAGCTCACGCATTGCTATTCTTGTTTTCATATAAAGCAATACTTTCTTTAATCTTCGGTTTTTTTTCCTGACTGGTTGGAACTAGTTTACGAGAAAGGCGGAGCGAATATTTAGTTTTCCAAGTATTTTGCTTACTATGCAGTATACCGCTTGTATCAATAATATTTTTCAAAAACGATGAATTACTCACATATTTCCAAGACTTTAATACTAGTAGCTTGTTGCCGTTACCTTGTTAGATTCGAGAATCACTTATTCCTCAGCTTGTACTAGAACTGTTGTATTTTTTTTTAAAGAAATATTTCAAGCTATTTTTTTTTTTTTTTTTTTTTTTAAATGGCAGGCTTGTCTGTGCCAAGAATCACTAGGAGAAAATCGACCGATTTCAGTCAGACTAGAAATTTTCCCCGGATTACACTATCAATTATTTCCGAAGTAAAAATACAGGCGGAATCACCACACTGAAATGGTCTTAGGGGCTTTTTACCTCCAGTCATCCGAGCAAAGGCTGTCCATAAAATGTTTTTCCCTTCTGTTTACTGACTTAGTGTTTGGTTTATATTGAATTGGTCTCGGATGCTTGCTTCAGTCCCGTTCACGATTCGATTGCTTGGGCGAGCTATTTAAGTGACACGTTTGTTGCCGTTACCCACACGATAACCCATTTTTCTCTCTACAAAAAAACAACAGCCTTCGAGTGAAACAGTCGATCAGAAGACCGCAATTTCCCAGCACAGTGACACACACTTGAAGAATCAACTCGTTCTTCAGTTCTGGTTAGAATCAGGTCAAGCAGTCGATAGTATTTGTTGAAGAAGTAGCTCTTGCGATCTAATTAGCATCAAGATCTAGGCTCAACAGCTGGTGGTACTCCCCGAAGGAGCTTATCGCACTCCGGTCTGTCTAATGTTGGCTGGAATGTAGTTCCAGTATCGCCAGCCATTGGAACTGGAGACGTGTATCACACGTGCTCCCTGTTTAACGCACAGGAGTTTAAAAATCCGAAGCCGAACCAGAGATTACTACTTTTAACGTGTTTCTTCACGAGTGTTGTGGACTTGCTCTATCTTTTGTTGCTATGCCGTATCTTGAGAGAAGGTTGACCCTGTATGGAGCTCAACGCTGTTGGTCGAAACCAGGCAGCGCACGATCGGCGTTCACTACATGCGCTTTGCTTCATTATGCCGTCAGCCAAGGTGAAAGATCGGTGGTGGAAGGTCGGAGGTCAGGGTCACGTCTGGGTGCACTCGTGTGACGTCAGGAAGGTGTGACTTCCTTCTCGGACGCTGTTGTTACCAAGGGGTTTGAGGTCAAGGGTCACCACGCCGGGTTCAAGGTTGCACTCGCTTTCCTGTAAGACAAAGTGGAGAGTGTCACGAATACGACAAAACATTTGGACCTGGAGCAACGAGTAAGGACATGTTTCCTAAAACAACATGCATAAACAGGAAACGTCGCTGTTTTAACTAGGGTCTACTCGTTCCCCGTCTTCCCCTTCAGTCATACGGTGCAGGCATGGCGGCCTAGTTGTCAGCAGCAACGATAAACGATAATAATGGCAATACTGAGAATTGCAAATGCTCAGCTGACGCACATTCAGGACGAGTGAATATCAGCTTCCATTCTTTCAAACTCTTACTTAACAAAACGACGACAACAACAACAAACCCAAAACAAAAAACAAAACAACAAACAAACAAACAACCACCCTCCAAAACAAGGAAGAAGAAGAAACAACAACAAACAAACAAACAAAAAACAAACAGAACAAAAAAACAAAAAAACCCAAAACCAAGCATACAAAAACAACAACAAAAAACAACAACCAACAAACCAAACAAACAACAAAAACAACAACAACAACAACAACAACAACAACAACAACAACAACAACAACAACAACAACAACAACAACAAGGCCTCTGAAACTGGTAGTAAAGTGTAATGTAGTAGTGGATGTAAATTAGATTTTGCAAAGTTGTAGAGATTTCCCTGAAAACAAGCCAGCTTTAAAAACTTCGTCGAGTCCAGGAACGCATAAACTCCTTCCCGAAATACACGTCAACGTTGTAGAAAGAAATGATATATTCACGATATCATACATGTAGGCCTTCATGACGACCACACACAGTTTGAACTCAGTCGATCGAAATCAGTCCAAACAACATTTTAATTTTGACGTTTTGAACTGGATTATGGAAACTGAAGCTGAATGAAATAAGAAGGCGACATTTAGAAAATGAGGACCCTTGGTAGCAGGTGACGCATGCTGAACTATATATTCTGACCAAGTGAAGACCAAAGCGCAGAGAGTAGCTTTGCAGTCTCAGGGCAGGGGCCAAGATACCTGCCCCAGCCGTAGGAGTGGTATATGCCCAATGGAGGTTAGGCTCGGCCGAGAAAACTCTGCTTTTAAACAGTAAAAGTCGAGGGAGACGTACTCACCGAAAGAAAGAAGACATGTCACTGATAACAACACGAAAAACAAAACAAAACAAGCAAAAAAACAAAAAAAAACAAAAAAAAAAACGACAAAAAACAACAACCAACAAACCCCCCCAAAAAAAACAAAAACCAAAACAACAACAACAAAAAACAACAACAACAACAACAACAACAAAACAAATAACAACAACAACAACAACGACATTTTGACAGATGCGTTTTCATGAGGAAATTTATTTTGTAACTGATACTAAGTCTTCTTTTGACCATCTTTCTTCTGCGTCAGGAAATTTATTTTGTAACTGATACTAAGTCTTCTTTTGACCATCTTTCTTCTGCGTCAGTATCAATTTTTCATGATGAAAAGACACATCTGTTGATACTAAGTAAGTCTTCTTTTGACCATCTTTCTTCTGCGTCAGTATCAGTTTTTCATGATGAAAAGACACATCTGTCTATACGTCGCATTTTTTGTTTGTTTTTGTTTTGTTTTTGTATCCGTGACCTGTCTTTTGTTGGTGAGTACGCTTTCCTCGTTCTTTACGGCTTGCGCTCATCAGCGGTCCTTCGATTTTTCCTCTAGTGTTATGTTTCAGGAGGCGACTGGTCGGGCAAACTGATCATTCTTACATAGACTCAGCATCGCTTCAGGCCAGCCAGTCAATCAGAAGCAGAGCAAATCCTCTGCCGGCACACGCAATGAGTCCCAAAACAGAATGTCCTGGTGTCATCCCCTCCCCCCGCCATAAATAAATAAGCAAAAACAACAACAACAAAAACAAACAAAAACAAACAAACATTTAAATAATAATAATAATAATAATAATAATAAAGCCTGAATATATTAACGAGATAGGCTTTACGTCAGACGACTGAGTGTCCCTGAAGTACTGACCATAATGGCTGAAGGTTGTTTTTAAATCTGAGTCCATGTATGTAGCGATCATACAAAGCTTCAACTTAACTGGAAAAGAACTTTTGAAGAAAATACACGTTCGGTGTGATCTTGAAGTTAGTTCAGTGTTATTAAAATGGTCGAACACGCTAAAATATAAAATCATGCTTTAGGTGAGAAAATGGCAGCATTTAAGTTGGAAATAATATTAATATTAATAATAATACATTCAAGTGCGATACCAATCAGTCAGTGCGTTTTCCACAGTTATCAATACGATAATATAATTATACACTTAAAAAAGGTGATACAATGCATAATAACGCTAAACGCTGAACAAATTAGATATACGGACACAAACAACATCTGAGTATACATATATATCATACAGACACATAAAAAGCTTCGTCAAATGCTAGTACTAACAATGGTAATACAGGAATTAATAAAAATCACAGCTAAGCGTAGTAACACACACACACCGTCTCCTTGGAGACACACACACACACACACACACACACACACTCACACACACACACACACACACACACACACACACACACACACACACACACACACACACACACACACACACACACACACACACACACACACACACACACACACACAGAGCCACAACGTCACTCAGCCCTGAAAGTGGCAAGTATTTTGGCCGCCAAAAATTCATTTGGCGACTAAAGAAGAAATGATGGTCGTCTGTGGTGAGGTGGGCCATCATGTTTTTTTTTTTTTTTTTTAACTGCGCAGCGTGTACCGGCTCGCGAGAATCCTGATCCGACATTTTAATGCACAGACTTTCACATAAATGCGCGCGCATCGTCTTCTTCTTTAGTCCCGAAAGAGAAATCGTCACGAGCAAGCGAAGGGTCGAGAGATTCTTGTAAAGATTTTGCCATGTTCAAGAACAGTGAATCTGAAGAGAGAGGAGTGTTTCTCCCAAAATGGGATAATATCCAAGGAGGCGGTAGGAAATTCCGAGTACATTTTGAAACGCCGTTTTAGGTCAAATATTATCTGACTCATCAAAATAGGGTCATATCGAGCGAATAAACCCAAGGCAACATTCGTAACAAAAAGTGAGTTAAATAAAAAAAAAAAAAAAAAATCGTATTTGTCTCTCAGCTTTTTTGATGTTTGACTGATCTAGATCTTCCTGAGTGCTGATGTCGGCAAAACAATCGATCGTGTATTGAGGACTCACCCGTTGACACACTATAATTAAAGTCACTTTTACTGCAAATCGGTTGGCTTCATTCGCTAGATATGACTCTGGGTGATTCTGATGTTTGTGATCCAAAATGGCATCTAAAAGGTCCCAGGAATTTCCGACCGTCTCCTTGGATACTGCACTAAGTCGAAACAAGGAATTACTGCTGCCGAGGTACAGTGAAACACTGAGCATTAATATATGAAATACTCACTCCATTTTGTTCGTAGCAAAAACTGTCGGCAGCGGCCACTTTTGGGGTTTGTGACTGGGTCAAAGAATTAAAGAGAGAGAGAGAGAGAGAGAGAGAGAGAGAGAGAGAGAGAGAGAGAGAGAGAGAGAGAGAGAGAGAGAGAGAGAGAGAGAGAGAGAGAGAGAGAGAGAGCAATTATTATCTGCGAAGAATATGCCGGTACACACTTTTTTCCCCATTGATCACAAGTTGACTAGTGTATGATGACCAAAGAAAAAAGAAAAAAAGGGTTAGCTTATTTTCAGCCAAACATGACAACGGTAGCTTCTTGGTCCACGAAACAACGGCAAATCTGACTTGAATCACACATCACAACCGTCACAATAGCGACTTCATGGTGACCGAACCCACATATAGGATATGTTGACAATGACATGTTGCAGTAGTGCATAACAGTGACAGTGAGTTTATCTTACGCATGCCACGACTCGTGAAAATGAACGTTTGCTGCCGATGACAAGAAGGATGGTTTCATGCCCCTCTCCCGAAAACAACAAAGCTGTTTTCATGCCACACATGAAGAACGTGACGGTGCAAATGTGCGTAACACAATCAAAGCAACTGATAACCTTTTTACATGCTAAACATACAAAGGCAAAGTCTAACGCTTGTGCGAAAATTCATATTCAGCAAACCCAGGAGCAGCACGGCACACGCATTCTCTATCTGTGTGTGTGTGTGTGTGTGTGTGTGTGTGTGTGTGTGTGTGTGTGTGTGTGTGTGTGTGTGTGTGTGTGGTGTGGTGTGGTGTGGTGTGGTGTGGTGTGGTGTGGTGTGGTGTGGTGTGATGTGGTGTGGTGTGGTGTGTGTGTGTGTGTGTGTGTGTGTGTGTGTGTGTGTGTGTGTGTGTGTGTGTGTTTGTGTGTGTGTGTGTGTCTATGTGAGTGATAAGACCAGCGAATGCGGAAAGAATCAAACTGATAGAAACGACACAAACATTAGCAATCAAGACAGGCAGGATGCAAGTGAAATCACCAAAGAATTAACAGCGGACACCACGACAGAAGTGAGCACAGAGCAGAATCATGCACAGACAAAACGCAGCAGAGACTAAAGGTCGTTATGGGTGTGAGTGGAGAGGGGCGGCAGAGCTTGGGCCATGATCCTCATCCCTACGGGTGTACCCATACAGCTCGGGGTTCGAGTCTTAACTACCATGCACAACAAACACCAGCCGGATCTACCGAACAGAACCAACAAGCTTCTAACGAGGTAAAACAGTGCCCACAGCTCACTACACAAAAGGAAAAACCACAGAACACTAAGCACTGTGCCCAGCACATGCTTTTAAAGGTGACACTACGAAAAGCAGAAGGCGAAAAAGCGAGACAGAAAGGCATTAGCAGGAAGGAAGCAAGGAAGCATGGAAGGAAGGAAGGAAGGAAGGACACGTTCGCATGCCTCCATTGTCCAGTGATGGCACATGAAGGCATGGCAACGACTTACATCCTCAGAGGACACGTCACTATTGGCGCAATCCCCGCAGGGTCGCCAGGACAAAAGACACGTGCGTCCTTTGGGAGAGTCGCTCAGCATTGTGAAATCAAACACCCGGGCGCCTACCCCCGGGTCGGGCGAGGCAGGAGGGGCAGGGGAATTACTCTGGGGCTCCGGTACTTCTGCGAGCGGCGACCATAAGGAGGAAACAAAAGGGAGAGTCAGGAACTAGGTTGTTTCGTCCTGGCTTTCTCGTGACTGAAATCACTCTAATTATCTACGCTATTGGCTTTCTCTTGTCTGAAACCACTCCAATTATCTACGCTATTGGCTTTCTCTTGACTGAAACCACTCTAATTATCTACGCTATTGGCTTTCTCGTGACTCAAACCACTCTAATTAGCTACGATATTGGCTTTCTCGTGACTGAAACCACTCTAGTGACTGAAACCACTCTAATTATCTACGCTACTGGATTTCTCGTGACTGAAACCACTCTAATTATCTACGATACTGGCTTTCTCGTGACTGAAACCACTCTAATTATCTACGATACTGGCTTTCTCGTGACTGAAACCACTCTAATTATCTACGATACTGGCTTTCTCGTGACTGAGACCACTCTAATTATCTACGCTATTCTAGCACAGCAACGTAAAATATACTGTAGTGTTTTGGCGTCGCTTAATATAAGCTGATTTTCATCATTCACATCAAAATTCGCACCACAATAATTACGTATTTATTACAGCAACAAAAACGATACTGCAGTGTTTTTGCGTTGCTTCATGTATCCTGATTTTGATTGTTCGTATCACGATTAGTGGTCGTTTGAAGGCGAACACCTACTTCGATAAATACCAAAATGTACCTATACTGTTGTGGAATACCACTGACTGAAATCTCTATATGCATAGCACCAACAACAAGCAAATCTGTAGTGCTTAGGCCTTGCTTAATGTAACCAGAGTTGATCGATTGTATCAAAATTGGCAGCTGTTTTAACACGAACGCCTATTTCGACATAACATTGAAATGTGCCTATACTTCTCTTGGAATACTATACCTGAGAACTTCGTCAGTCAGTTTTATTATTTTACTTGCTGTTGATAAGCCCAGCATAACCTAAATGGCCGATAACAATGTATCTTACGGACCACGTCGTTTAATTCTATCAAAAGAACACCAGCATACCATGAGTGATCAATCAGTTTAATTATTTACACCCTTCGTATGACCTGAATGGCCTACAGCAATGTATGTCAAGGTATATGTTGTCTAATTCTACCACGAGAACAATTGTGTCACGAGAACAACAGCGTCAGCCTTGTTGCACGTGCTAAATGCCACGTTGTTTTTGACGATGTGCTGGCAAGGGCGGGCGTCCCGACAAGTGAGGACACCTGGAGTCCACTCCTAAAGCTTGGAAATCACTTTCACTACATACCAAACATTTTCTGCACTGACAAGGGTAGTGATGGCATCTTTGTTTTGTCTTTTATTTTATTTTTTATATAGAGATTTATTATCTTCTCTTTGTTTTTGCTGTCGTTGCTTTTTGGGTGTTCTTTTTCTTTTCCTCTGCACTGACAAGGGTAGTGATGGCATCTTTTAATTTTTTATATACATTTATTCTCTTCTCTTTGTATTTTTTTGTTTTTGTCGTTGTTGCTTTTTGGGTGTTTTTCTTTTCCTCTTTTGCCGTTTGTTAACTGTGTAACTGGTAAGCAAAGCCACTAGATCAGCCATCAGGTTGATCACGACTACATCTTTGTGCGAGCATGGTGGCAGCAACAATTGACCTAGTTGTTCCAGATTCCCCATGTACAAGATGCGCCCAGATCCGTGTCGTTTTCTCTTCTCTACAATCTACAGTAAATCTGCAAAGTTGCAAAAAGCAAATTGAAAAAGAAGCAAAAACTGTTTAATAAAACAATCTGAAAACAGAGTCTTTTAATTTCAGCATGTAGCACGTGTAAGCCAACAAAATATTGAAACAAAGTAGCAATAATAATGATGAGCATAAACATTATGGACAATCCAGTTGATAGTTATTAAAGTGCTAGGCTATTCTTTTCTCTGGTAGAAAATAACCTAAAGCTAGACTATGTGTAGAAGCGTTGCTGCTGCTGCTACATACGCAGTTCTGGGGTGCGGGCTCCTTGATCAACATCACCAGTTAAAAACATCAGCTTTCAATAATTTGAATTTCAATAGCTTTCCCACCCTTCGTAATTATTTTTACTCTTACAGCTATCAATATCTGTTAGAACTGACTAAAACAACAACAAAGCAGCAAAACAAAAACAAAATAGCATGAGAGAGTGTATGGTCAAATGTGACCTAGCCTGAGAGAACGTATGATTAAATGTGAACTAGACGATGACTTGTAAGTCAGTAAAGTTGACGAGAACTGCAGCGTTCTGTTTTATGTGACCTAATGGTCTGCAGCTGTTGTGGATAGCTAGAGGGTTGGATAATTGTAGCTGAAGCCTTGTTGACTATGAAGCCATGCTGCAGCGAAGGCAGTACTGGGGACTGGGACTAACCCGTCGGTAACACAATAGATGGGACTGTAGGAATGAGATGTACTTGCTCACTCAAACACTTACTCATAAGCAAATATTATGCATTCACCTGGGGTAGGTCCAGTTTACTCTACCTCTTTATCTCTCCCAAAAACGGATGGGCGTAAAACACCAAGTTACTTCCAAAAATGGAGTTTCCGCTCTTCTTGCTTTCTTTTACCTCAGCATTTATATATGTAACTGTGAGAGATTGTAATTTAAGTTTTTTTTTTTTTTTTTTTTTTTTCAGTTTGCTGCTGACTAATTCAATAAAAAGTACAGACTAGCACTTCATTTTTCCCCCCAGTTTGTTGTTGAGCAGACCGTTAAAATCTGCAAACTTTTCCATAAAGTGAGACGTATTTTACGAAGTGAAAACAAATCAGATATACACTAAATATATAACGATTAATCAGTCATAAACTATGTCTGTCTCAGCGTGAAACAAAATGTTATGTACAAGGAGAAATATGTCACCACCAGAATGACTTGCATTAAGATGGAATGAGACTCATATTAATGTTTCATTAATTATGAGGGACAAAAACTCAGGACCATAGACTATAACTTTTGAAGCGAGAGGAGAGCCGAAACGGAATCGAACTCAGGTCCTTCTGCTTATCAGCCTATCGCCTACCGCTACGCCAAGCCGATTGGTTTACAAAAGACGATCACGTGGGGCACTTTTTATAGTAAGTAGCCGATGTTGCACTGCATTGTGTCATACTAAAGAGAGAACACAACCCCAAGTTCTGTTCTTTCGTAATCAGTATCCTCATAAAAAACAATTTTGTCCTCTACACTTTAAGATTGCAAATGAATGAGAGTAAAGCAGGTGAAGACAATCTCTGACCAGGGTGTGACACAGCTGGAGAGGACTTTATTGCCACGGAGGTAAACTCCACTCCTGGATCCAACAATATCTTAATGGACACTACACCACTCAAACCCAAATGCAGTGGGCAAGAGGGTAATTTAAACAAAGGACCCAAAGGACCTGCAGATATTCGATAACAGTATTCGGCATATGGCCTGTTTACGATCTTGTATAATAGTATTGGGCTTATGATCTAGGCTAATGTACTAATATTGTATTTAAAATCTGGACTACTGTACTAATATTGTATTTACAATTTTGTATAACAGTATTTGGCATATGATCTGGACTACTGTACTAATACTGTATTTACACATTTGTATAACAGTCTTTGACATATGATCTGGACTACTATACCAATATTTTATAACAACCTTGACCACTGTAAACGCGAAACATCTTTCTCCGTTTTTCCATATATAATAATCCCTGTAAAATTTAACCGTTTAGTTTGTATGCTTTTCCCAGTAAAGATAGGGTCAGTCAGATATTTTATTCCAGGCAAAGAAATTCTCTGGGGAAAGGCGAGTTCATCTTGCTCAGAATGCTCGTCGTATTTTCAGTGGACAAGGTTACGTTAGTGCTGTGCAACTGTGACTAAATACGGACTATCGAGTGAAATTCAACCGGCAACAGCCTAAGGAAAAATAGGACACTCGAATTATAAAGGCGTCAGATTCATGTTCCTTTGGTTTGTGCATTAGTGTTATGTTAACGAACATGATCAGAGAATAGTAGACGCTTCAAGGCAATTTGCTCCGTTATTATGTGACATAATAATAAAATGTTAAATTCTTCACTACGTTGGTGGTCAGTGTCCTAAATTCTCCTGTGCTGTATTTGGCACATCACTGCGGAACAAGACTGCTATTTTCTTCCTGCACTAAATACTAATTCTGCAAAAACTGATGAGAAAATTTATATCGCTATACTGCTAAACATTTGCAAACAGGAAGACAAAATATTAACCCGAATTGGGAGGAACGTGAAAGTAAACTCTCAGAGCTCGAGTCATCACGAACACAGGTGTTTTCGCTTGTTTTTCTCGTCCCAGCAGGGGAGTGTACCATTGTGAAAACATCTAAAAGGGGAAGAAGTATTGTGTTCAATGTCGCTTTACGTCCACAGACACCATAAGGAGACGAATATTTGGGACGGGGAGCCCAGGATGGCTACCTCAACTTCCACACAGCTCCTGAGCTCTGAGTTAGTGGAGTTTTTTGTTTAGTTTTTTTGGATACAGTTTTAAAGTTTTTTTGTTTTTGTTTTGCTATACAGGGATAATTGTTCTAATTTGTTTAGAAACCTCTGAGTCTGTTAAACGAAAGAGACGTTCTGGATTTCCTATTATTTCAGTTGATGTTAAAGCAGTGAGTAACTGTCCACAAGACCAGTAATGTCAGTCCCTCAAGCACTTCAGCGTATGCCGTCCATTTCCTTCAGCAATTACTGTTCATTTCAGGAAATGGAACATAACTCTAAACACCAATTATACTATCCTTTTGTGAAAACTCTCGACAGTGTAGAGAAACATAATTATTCCGCCCTCCCGAGGAATTCCACAGGTTATATTTCTACCTCCATTCCTAAGTCTCTACGATTTGCAGAAATATACAATACACAACCAAATGATTTTACAGTTTAACATGCATGTCAAGAAACTAATAATCGCCGTGATGCTACAGTTTATTTCTTTTTGATTTGTTTAAGTATTAAATTTGGTTCCATCGATTTTTTTCTTCACGCATGCAAACTCTGGGGAAGATTTTTCATACTCGCCAGAGTAAATTCCCCTCAATCTCTCCACTTATTTGAAAATGAATATTGCCTGACCACTTCACAGCTTCGTGACATCTGAACGAAGAAAACAATCAATAACATATTTTTTTTGAACTTTCAGATTAATATCTGAAGAAAACTGTAACCAGCCCAAGACTGACCTTGGGGGATTTTTTTTTTTTTTTTTTTTTTTTAAAGCTTCAAACTTTCATCGGAACTGAGCAAGCGAACGGCGCTGACTTGCGAGCCCATAAAGCCAGTGACGTAATGTGGTGTGAGCAGAAGTTTTTAGATCCTGGGCTAGATGGGGATTGGCCGAGTGAGCTACGATCATCAAACAGCACTGGCTGGTTGCAAACTGGAGTCATGGGGAACACTCGGCGCCGGCAGCAGAAGCAGCAACACGGCATACACACACCACGTGACCACAATCTACACTGACACTACAGAATCAGGGAAGGGGGCGTTTACATACCATCCTCGACAAGAACAGCCAGGGTGCAAAGGGCAGCTTAATACGATCCACAGACAAACGGATGGTACAGTTACTATTGTACAGAAACAAACTACTAACACATTAACGATTCAAATCATTGATCAGACCGAAACACACCCTAAGATCTTACAATGGCCTTGATTTGGCGCTGTAATTATGTAGTTTGCTTTATTTCGGTCTTTTTCTCCATTTATCCATGTATTTCTCAACGTAACTCCCTCTGTATATCTCCTTTTCTATTCCTTTATGCTTATGTATCCTTTGATAATTTCTCACCACTTTTGTCACATTTTTTTTTTCAGTGGACGTTCCCAGCTTAATACTCTTTAGTATCATTTTAATGCCAAAAGCTGCTTGCTTACTGTATTCCAAAGTGAGTCACTTTTAGTCAACAGTTACAACTGCCCCGTCCTTTAAGGCACTTTGAAAATCCAGCATAAACTGTACGCTTCTCTTGCTTGTTTGGCATTATTTCCTGGGAATGCTATGTACCGGTTCGGTGTTATGGGTACGTTTCATCGGCAAAACAGCACGTGCTTATGAAGATTTGCCGAAGTAACTTGTTCCTTTTATTGATCATAGAGCAACTCCTTCCCTTATACTGACCATAGAGTATTCATACCCCTTTAGTGACTCCTTTCCCGTTACTGACCTGAGAGTAACTACATTCCCTTTACTGACCACAGAGTGACTCCTTTCCTTTTACTGACCATAAATAGAGTAACCATTTCCCTTTACTGACCATGTATACAATAACCCATTTCCCGTTACTGGTCATATATAGAGTAGCCCCTGTCCTTTTTCTGACCACGTATAGAGCAGCCTCTTTCCCTTTACTGACCATATAGACAATAACCTGTTTCCTTTTACTGACTACAAATAGAGTAACTGTTTTCCCTTTACTGACAACAAATAGAGGAACTCCTTTTCTTCAGTGACCATATATATCGCCAGATAGAGTAACCCTTTCTCCTTACTGACCACAGAGTAACCCCTTTCCCTTTACTGGTCATACAGTAGTAGCCCTTTCCTTTTATTGACCATTGATAGCGTAACCCCTTTCATTTTACTTACCACATATAGAGCAAACCCTTTCCGGAGAGCAAACCCTTTCCCTTTACTGGCGGGAGGAACCCCTTTCCCTTTACTGGCGGGAGGAACCCCTTTCCCTTTACTGGCGGGAGGAACCCCTTTCCCTTTACTGGCCACAGATATAGTAACTCCTTTCCTTACTGACCACAGTCAGAGCAAACCCTTTCCTTTTACTGACCATATATTATAGAGTAACCCCACTGGCCACAAACAGACTAATCCATTTCGTTTTACTGATCACAGAGTAACCCGTTTCCTTTTACTCCTGAGAGATTAACCTCCCGTTCACTGACCATTGAGTAATATACCATTTACTGACCATTTAGTAACCTCCCTTCATGACCAGTAAGTAACAAAACCCTTCACTGACACTGAGTAATATACCATTTACTGACCATTTAGTAACCTCCCTTCATGACCAGTGAGTAACAAAACCCTTCACTGACACTGAGTAATATACCATTTACTGACCATTTAGTAACCTCCCGTCATGACCAGTGAGTAACAACCCCCTTCCCTGACATTGAGTAACCACCCTTAACTGACTGTTGAGTAACCTCCGCTTCTAGTATGATTGAATACCCCCCTCCTTCACTGACCATTGGGTAACCCCCGTTCACTGACAGTAACCCCTTCACTGACCATCAGTAACCCACTCCTTTACTGACCATTGGGTAACCTCCATTCACTGACAGTAACCCCATCACTGACGATCAGTAATCACCACTTTCACTGACCATTGTGTAACCCCTGTTCACTGACCATCAGTAACCCCCTCTTTCACGGACCACTGGGTAACCCCCCCCCCCCCCCCCCGCTTCACTGACAGTAACCCTTTCGCTGACCATCCACCCTCGCTGACCAGTGGGTATCCACATCACCACTGACCACTGAGTAGCTCCATCGCTGACCATTTAGTATCCCTCTCACCCTCTTCCATACTCTTTGACTGACCAGTAACATCCCTTCTCAGGCCATGGGATAACCCTATTCAACGACATTAAACAGTTTATTGCCTCTGTACACTCAGGGAGTGGTGGAAACACCATTCGGAACCATCAGACAAACACACTTTGAGCCCTTTCTTGACTGAGTTGAGCAGCTTGGAACCAGACCAAATTATGTCTGAACAATGACAGAAAATATAGCTCGACTTGGCAAAGCAAATAGCTTTTGTGACGTGTGTTCATTGCCAGTGAAGCAGCACGATAAACTGAAAGATGTTGCTTGGCGCAAGCATTCTCAGTGATGCAAGAGAGTTTGACAGAGGATTTGTTCAGACAGTACCGCAGTTAGTCAAATTGAAGATCAGTGTACCGAATCTCAGCATTTTTCACAGGCTATTTTAAGTGTATTTTTGATTTCACTTGCCTTTCTGAAAACTCCCTGCGCCTGAATCCAAGAAACCTCTTTTGACTATCAACTTAGGCTCCGACAAATGTCTTCAAGTGGGGCCATCGTTTGGGCCAATGTTTGTGACAGGGATCGCGATTTGGGTAACGTCGTGTTTACCCACATTGTGGCCTTGCTACAAAACATGTGCAGGAAACTATTGATTAGTGTAAACAAGTTGCTATCGGGTTTTTACTTCCAATCAGGAGCAAGGAGAGTTTCGAAAGATAAATGGAATCAAAATTGTACTCGGGAACAGCGGGACAATAAATCTGAGATTCTGGGCACTGGTCCTCAATTCTACCCTGGTGCTACCCAACTCATTCCAGAACACACATGGCCTGCACAGTGGTATATATAATAGTACATACGTTTGCCTGAGGAGTATGAGAATATGTCATCTCGCCACTTCTAAGTTGAAAGGCCAGTGTTACAGATCACACAACCGCATTCTAGTTAGTAGCAGTGATAGCAGTTTCCCTACATGATCCTAAATCACCACTCAGTATTCAACTCTCACCTGTGATGTTGTTCTCTGCCGATGGGACGTAACCCCGCGCCTTGCAGTTGCCTGTCTCGACAGTGACGTCCCCTGATAGGTCAGCGGTGTTGTTGATGACTGCGCGTGTGGTCAGCGAGCTCTGCACGTTGTTGCTCTCCACTTTGGTGGCCGGGGAACTTGGGGAGCAGCCGTTGTGGTTGGCCGGCAGCATGGGCGACGTCGCGCAGTCGTTGTTGTTGTTGTTGCTGCTGCCGCTATGGCACCTCGGGCTCTGCCTCTTCCTCTTCAAAAATTGTGCAAAGCTGCGTTTCCATGGGGAGTTTTTTGAAGCGGACTTTTTCTTGGGTTCTAAGGCTAAAGTGGGTCGGTTTTTTGACCCTTTGTTTACAGAATTCTGCAACAGACAAAGCAAAACTGGTTGTGCCAACACTACGGTGTTTCAAATGTCATGATCATGCACAGGTCTTCTAACTTACATGAAAAAAAGAAGAAAAAAAGAGAGAGAGAAAAAGAGGGAAAACAACTACATTGTTCGGGTGAATTTGAACCCCGTCCAGTTTCTTTAATCAGCATATTAGATATTCTTTTCATATCCACGAATGTAAAACAATCAGGAAAAGCGGAGAGGGTGGTTTAGCTCCAGGTTTAGGGCTGTCAGTATGTGAAGACATAAAACTCTCAAATTATATATTTGTCACAGGATCTGTTTCGTGAACAAACATGTTTCCTTCCCTGTAGAAAATACAACGATGCAGACTAGATTGTTGTGAACTTAATCAAACTAAGCGGGAAACATTCCTACTATTGTAAATCTGCCCAGACCGTAACACGAAAAAAACATTAAAGTTTCAGTACCAGGTTGTTCTAATTATATTAAATCAATTAAATAGTCTTGGTATATCTATAGACACAAATGTGAACATTCACGTTAGCCATCATATTACCTTCGTAAATTTAGAGGCTGAATGAAAAACAGTTCTAACATTGCAATAATTAGCACGAGAAGTGCTGTGTGGTGCTGTCTTCTGGTGATCAGACAGCGTTTCCTTTGGTGTCTGGCATGATCATAGGAACTATCAAAATTAACAAAACACCTGTATTTTCTTATGTTAGCAACTTAGATCAACTCTTTTTCGTCTCACTTAAATGGATATTTTGACATCTTACTCATGTATATATGGCGCAGCATATTGTTTTTATAAAGTTAGAGTGCTCACGTGAGTGTATCATGCCAGTTATTTCATTAACGAAATTTTTCGTAAGTTTTTGACACCTTAGTTTCACAGTATGATACCCTGCTATGACACTAATGAAAAAGCAAATTCGCGCATATTCAGTAGTCATTTGGAAACAACGTTTAAACAAGAGCAGAGACAAAGCTGCACTGCTGTTGTCGAGGCGTTGGGAATCCACCAGAAACAAAGAAAGCCAAGCGAGTGTTGCTCGACACAGTACTCTGCCTCGCCCATCACCAGACCCGACGACAACATTCCAACGACCAGACGAGCCCATGACACAGTGCGCATTCCTGCCGTTTGGTCGAACTGCAGATTCAAACGGCGAGTGCATATATCAACAGGTTGTTCAGGTGCAGAGTCCACAGGAACGCAGTCAACATGTACACACATACATATACACATTCACGTTAGCCATTCTTCACAAACGAAAAGCCGCAGTTGTAGAGGTTTTGTTAGCTTACCTTCGCTGACAGACAAAAAGGTTAGCACAGCTTCAGCACACTGCCGTAGCTTACAAAAAGCACTGCCGCACGTTTTTTCGATTGATGGGTTTTAACTTTTATACGTGCATATTGCATACTGTTTTCCGCCACTATGGTACAAGATTGAGTGACTCATAAACACCATTACTATTTTGTTGTTGTTGTTATCATAAGTGATATTATTGTTCTTTTTCTCAGTATTATAAGGTGGAGCTCATTTACATAATCACGTTTGGCATAGCTGAGGACTATTGTTACGCTCCACACTATTATTTGGTTTTATGGGGGTGACTAGTTGAGTTTTAAACGTCTGCTGCGATACACATTAAGCCTGATGTCTTGATTTTATGGGGATAGGTTTTATTACCACAGTTCACACTTGATTTTAGCAGGGGTGCATAGCTGGGTATACCTGCTGCAATCCACACTCAACATGAGTCGCCCCTTTTGCTTGCCATTAATACCAAGCGCGATTGCATTGGGACGTTTGGGTGGGGATTCAGTCGCAGTGAAGGCAGCCTAAAAATGGTTTCAATTGTATAACATTATTATAACCTTTCAGCTTTGTGTTACACTGTAAAAACTGCTGAATGTATATGCCCTTGAAACTAATCCTTGAATCGTTGATTTTAGAGCAATAATTACGTAATATAAATGACAGAAAACACAGAGGCTAGTGATTACGCACAGTGACAGCTCATTCAAGGAAGGAACAAAGAATAAAAGTGACGTATTGATAAGAAGACAATATACCAAAACAAGACCATTACATTAACTACATAATTATGTGAAATCCAATAAGAGAACAATGAAAATATTTTTCTTCTTCTAGAAATCGTTTAGAACACCAAAGACTAGACACATATAAAAAAGTAAATTATTCTCTAATAAGTTATAATAGTGCTCATACCATTCTTGTTGATTCAAGAACTTATCTTAAAATTGAAGTCAAACCAACTATTGTGCCTTAGATTTCATGTCACGCTAGGGATCATGCGCCATAGAAATGGCCATTATTATCATTGTCAATCAATTGGAGAGGGCGGGCATGCTACAACTGCACAGTTACGACGGTTCACGGAACGGCAATTCATAACAAAATTGCACAAAAGCTCGTGCCGAAGCTCTCTTTCTAGAGGTCGCACGAAAGCTCGTGTAAATACTTCCCACTGGCACAATCGAATCTATTTTACTAAAGTTCGCACAAAAGCGATGGAATAATC